>CM043112.1:48829767-49109131 GCA_023701765.1 Hylyphantes graminicola | reverse complement strand
TGTAGTAAGGCCCTAGTTATGTGGCGGATGACAACGTTTTGTAAATAGATTAAATTGTTATCTTGTACGAGTTAAGTTCATATCCCGTCAGCCATCTATAATATTACCCAACCTAAAATTCGGTGGAATTCAAAACGTCCAATCCATAAATTTTGTTATCAATTCGAATGCACCGCTACACACACATCAGTACTTCTCTAATGCAATATAAAACTTGCAAAAACTAATGTTTATGATAATCGATTCGTCATCGAAGTTTATTTTAAAGTGAATTACGAATAGCCAAAACGGATTAAATCACCTGGTATTGATTTAAATGGTCTTCTAGTGGCGATAAAATTGCAAAAGCCATCCAACCTAGACGCCTCAAAATGCGATTTTTCTCAACTAATCAAACACCATATCAATTCAATCGCCCTTCAGCTAGAGAACTAGACCACCGAATAAATTTGAAACTCGATTGCGTAAAAATAGCAGAACTTGTCTCGACGAACGAGCTTACAGCAAAACTTGCATGCTCGTCAAGCGAGAGCGGTTGAATGAAATAATTTTTTTTTGGTAATTCTACTAAAAGGCCTGAATTATGAATAGGTTAAGGTTTACGAAAGATCACACATTCGTAGACTATCAAGTTATTGGTCCTTCTGGTTTTACAGTTAACTAAATTTAAGCTATTCATAATACATTGGGCACATAATTAGTATTGGTTGTCCTGAAATAATGCATACAAGGTTGAACAAAAAATATATGGGAATTTAATCTAGTTTTGAACTTCACCAGAGATTAACTATTTCTTTCAAGTCTCGGCGTTACTTATCGGAATCTTAACTCGCTAAAGTAGTCCAAATAATTCAATCCAAGCAATTTATCTCGAGATTAATTTTAATTCTGATTAAAGTATCACTTGATGCGTTTGGCAATTACGATGTCCGTCGCCAATAGCCCTCTTCCAATTCAATTGCAACGATTATTCAATCAACAATTAATGCGTCATTACCATTTAGTCAGTCATTGGTGCTTATTTAATTTTAAAAACTCTAATTTTTCTATCTTTTCAAAAAACGATAAATGCCTTCAAAGATTCTTTAATAATCGGCAAACTTGTATGCTACCGAGAATCCTTTGACACCTAATGAGCAAAGTCGAATGATTAACAAACTTAAATTTGTCTCTTTTTATAATGTGTCGCATAAGTTCCCTTGTAAATTTCCTTCACCTATTAATCTTCGAGACGCTAGTGGCAGTTGAACGTTTTAAATACGCGATGTTAATTTTTGGGCTAATAAAGTTCATTTAAAATCCAAATGCACAGTGTAATTTTTCGAACTTGAGCAATTATGGTATAATGTTTGCACCCAAGTCTGATTATTCTAATCCAATTATACAATGAAATGTTACGCTTTCAAGTTTGCATATAGATTTCAGTTGGTGGCGGATTCGAGTATTCTAGGTCGTATTTTTTTTCTCTGGCGCCAGTAGATTTCGCGTTCTAAAGCCTCGGTTTCCTCGGAGTCCGTCAACAGTTTTAAGCGGTCGGACTTAAGGGGTCACAGGAGTCTTAAAAATGTGCAAAGAAGGTACTACAAAACATAGTTTGATCTTTCGAGTCATTTTTTTTAACTACTCAATGTATAAGTATAATTTTTGTATATGTAATTCTACAAGATTTATTTATTATAAAATAAGTTTTAAAATTTATGAAACTTTAGCCAAAACTAAAATAAATGATATTAAACATGAAGCTATTTGAACACATTGTGATTAGGCTTGCGCGGCAAATTGTGAGGTCAAAATTGAAAAAATGACCAAGAAAATGACTTTATATTGTACAAATATGTGCAAACAAAGACTTATACCTAAATTCTCAGCTCAATTTGAATTAGAAATTATTTGAAGAACTTTTTTCTAAAAAAATTAATCAAAATTTAAAAATTTTGATTTTAAATTTTTTAAAAATAATTTCTAATTAAAATTGAGCTGAGAATTTAGGTATAAGTCTTTGTTTGCACATATTTGTACAATATAAAGTCATTTTCTTGGTCATTTTTTCAATTTTGACCTCACAATTTGCCGCGCAAGCCTAATCACAATGTGTTCAAATAGCTTCATGTTTAATATCATTTATTTTAGTTTTGGCTAAAGTTTAATAAATTTTAAAACTTATTTTATAATAAATAAATCTTGTAGAATTATATATACAAAAATTATACTTTTACATTGAGTAGTTAAAAAAAATGACACGAAAGATCAAACTATGTTTTGTAGTACCTTCTTTGCACATTTTTAAGACTCCTGTGACCCCTTAAGTCCGACCGCTTAAAACTGTTGACGGACTCCGAGGAAACCGAGGCTTAAGGCAAATTCCTCGCCTTTGCGAACGCTCGAGGACGTTACCATTGAATATCTTGCACTTGAAATGTTAATTAGTAGAGAAAAAAACTGAAGTAACCTAATGTTAAATTTATATTTACTGTTTTCCTTCGCTTTTACACCCCATTTTAATATTTTTGATTGGAAAAACCTAGTCTGAAACCAGTGCAGCCTTTGATGCCCTTGCGCAATTGCAACCAAACATCCATCCAAATTAAAGTTGCCTTTGACGTTTAAAATGTAATGCTCCTTAAAGATATTCGTTAGAACCTAGCTTAAAATTAGCGCAACGTTGTTTCATTAATAAAAAATTTTGAAGATGGGAAGTGCGCTATTTAGGGCTCAAATGCTTACAACCATGAATTTTACCAGATCGCCGTTGTAATTGTAAAGAATAAATAAAATTTTAAATCACTAAAATTCTAAAGATTAAAAGCACTAATTTAGATGAATAAGAGTTCTAATCAAAAACTACGAAGATAAGCACCAATGACTGTTCTTAATATAAATAACTTTAACTACAATATATTCGGTTTGATTTTCAAATTTTAGTTGGTTGAAATTAAATTTTGACTAGTTAAAATAAGAAATTGCGATGGAACTGCTATCGCACTGCTTCAAATTAATTTTATCGCATTTTCACTTACTGCTAACCTTTAGTAATGCGCAGTAAAATTTATTTTGAAAGCGTAATACTATTTCAAATTAAAGTTGAAATTGTTGTCATTGCTAAACTTTTAATTGTGCACAATCTTGATGCGTAGTTGGCCATTGTTTAAACATTGAATTAAACTAAATACCGTTAACGAATAAAGAAATCAAATATTTAAATGAGTCTTAATATATAAAAGGGATATTGACTGTTTCTTCTTGCAGCCTTTTGCAAGCCAATGCTAACTCGCGGATCCTCCTCCAGTTGCCGCTATTAGTCACAATAAATCTCCATTGGTAGCCCTTAACGGCTGCATTAGGTGCCTTTTCAGGTGTCGGCTCGTCACTTGACTGTGGCTCTTAAATAAGACGCCCGTCACCAATAGCCCTTGTGTAGCTATAGTGCGACGATAATTCAAATCTAATCTCCATCGGTTGACTCATTAGATTGAGGTTACTTTTTAACATCGTGTGGGTGGTCGTCCTCTACGTCTAATATTAACTGTTTGCAAGACTTGATAGTCTACGAATGTGATCTTTTGTATTTGCTTTGAGAAGTCCTTGTTCAAGAATTCTGAATTCTTGTACGTTCCAATGTATGAAGGCATAGTGGTTCATGGTTGTTAGTTGCGTTCATGGCAATGGGCCTTATGCACTAAAATACGAAAACTTTGAAGCTTACGATAAGCGATTTCATTTGTCTGAAAATAGCTAAATCCTCTTTTATTGAAACTAGAGGTGTAAAACTACATGACTTTCAATCCTTACTCAATAAATCGGTACGTTTAAAGTTAATTACGTACTGTATTGGTTAATTTCAATAATTTTAAAACGTAAAAAGTTCTCTGGCAGATACGTATTGGAATTTTCCCCAGGATTTTTTTTAAAGCTTTTTAATGACTTCCAACTAGTACTCGGAACTCGTGTTTTAAAATATGTAGTTCTCCGTTTTTCAGCGATATTTTAAACCAAAAATTATGTGGCAGCTACTCTTTGCGCATCCGCGATTTTTTTTCTTTCATAACCTTCACGGCGTCCGACCAAATAGCCCTTGGCTTATGTTAGATGTAAAGTTGTTTCAAACAGGCGAAATATTGCTAAATACCATTTTTAAAAATCGATATCCTCCGAAACGAGTAAAAACAAAATCCATTTCGACTATTGTTATATTTTCATTCACTACCTTATATTTTGTATTGGAAAGTAGAAAGTAAAAATGCTTAGCTCTAATGCGTTGCGAATGGAGCTCCCACTCTAAAAATAAATTTTTTTAAACCTTATTATGCCTTTGTAATACAGAAATTGGTAACTTTAAATCTAGGAGAATGAGCACTTTATTAAAAAAACATAATACAATTTCTAGAAGGTAATTGTAAAGAAAGCATTGAGTGTCCAATATGCCCCCACAGAATACAAAGTCTTGTTAATTTTCAAAATGTACGATGATAGCCCTCGTGTAGCTCTAGTGCGGCGACAATTTAAACTAAACCAGACCGTATCATGCGTAAATCTGCCAACTCGCTTGTTTGATTTGTAGTTAGTGCACCTTTTAAAATCTTAAATGGCCCAGTAACTTTGCTGGTTTAGTAGAGGAAATGTGACAATTCAGTTACATTTAGTCTTTCATTTGGGTTCATGGTTTTTACACTAAAAAGGAAATTTTATTCTTTCTACTTCCGTTACTAATAAAATGGGCCGACTTTGGGGGGCCAGATAAAAGTTGGCAATCGTGTCTACTCTTAAGATGGCATCTGTAATTACCTAGTATGGCCTACTATTAAGTCTTCCATATTCAAAATTTAGGGGGGTTTTAAATTCCTTTAAATATAATTCTAGCGAGTAATTTTCTTGATTTGGTCACTCTAGGTAAATTAAACTAAAACCAGATGCTTTCTTGCCCACCTCTCGGTACCTATTTTGCAATAAATCATTATGGACCCATTTTTGTAATGTTTTACAAATGGCGATACAGAGCAAATAACTTATTTTAAGAGTTAAGTACCCCCACAATTATTGTAATGCCAAATAGCTCCACTGCTGCGGTAATTTAACAAATCTAATGTAACGTAATTCTAAGCTAAATCTTTAAAAAAGTTCGATTTTGTTTACAGTTAAATCGAATTACCACTGTTTACTTAGTCAACCAAACTTTGCTCCACCATAAAAAGCATAAAACCATTGCAGTCTGTGACGTAAAACTTGTTTTTGCCACTCTTGAAACAGTTCGTCTGGTCAAATTATTTCAATAAAAATAAGTTAAGCTTTAAAAAGTTTTGCATTAAAAGAATGTTTCCACGAAATATAGGCCTGTCTGAAATCTAGTCTAGTATCTCTGAAAGTATAGTTTTTAGTGTATAAAGCCAACAGACTCGGTATTTTAAGTACAAATTGCAATGATATTTAACTTTTGGTCCATATTCATAACTATAGTTGGCAACCTCGTCTAATTTTCTTCAACTACATACTTTTCCGGAAGAATTAGTTTCGAAGACCCTACAGTTGTAAATGCTTCTTAGAAAACTTCACTAACCTGGGCCAATATTTTTCTTAATATAAAGCAAATTAAAATTTATTTACCGATCTCCACAGTAGTTCAAAGTTCCCCCGGAATTTTCAATGTAAGCACTTTTAGTCATTTTGACTTATCTTTAAAAAAAATTATCTCTTAACGAAGCTGTGTTAGGATGCATGTTTGCCAAGGTTGTCCTTCGTTTTCGAACAATAATAAATTACTAATTTAATGAAAGCTTAATTGTCAAGTATTTCCTAGTAAAATTTACTTCAGTCAATCTTTAATTAGACCCCTAAAAGCAATTATCCGGTAGAATTGTATATTGTCAGAAAATATAAGTCTTAAAATATCAAATTCCCTCTAATGTAAGTAGACCCGTGTAATTGTCTTCAATATTTCATATAAAGAATGTTGAATGTATCCAAATAAGGTAGATCAAGAGTATTTACTGTACAAACTTTGGAATCTTTAAGTTTGCTGGATACAAGATGCCCATCAAGTGTCGACTCGTTCCTTGACCACGGTTCGAAATGACTGCGCCCTTCACCAATTGCCCTCAAGAGTCGTATTTGGATAGGCTAACAGGGCATTCATTCGATTTATGTGATGCAAAATGCTACAAGGCGGCAAATAATTACAAATAGTAAACTGCCGATTAAGTAACCTAGCAGGTTATACTAATTGTTAAATTTCGAGGGCGGTTATTGTGACTTGTTTCACCTATTTTCGAATTGGCCCAAATATTGGCCGCTTTTAATTTTAATAAAATATTTTAATCGTTTGGTTTAGAGGAATTTCGTCGCACTAGTTGAAAGCGGGTATATTAACAAATCAGTGTACAGCTAGTTTGCGAAGAAACTTCGGCGTAATCCTATAATTGACTTACGAATATCCTATTACACCGATTAACCAAGATAAAATGTGTTAACGAGTCTCGCTTCATGAAACATTTTTGACAATATTGTCTCAACTTTACAATCCAACTAAATTTCTCCATTTTGTAAACAGGCAAATAAGTTAGGTCGGGAAATTTATCTTCACACTGTTCAAACGGCCGAGTCTTCAAGTTTGCAATCAAAGATTTTAGGTTGTGGCGAAATCGAGCGTTCTTAGGTCTCATTTTTTTCCAATGCCGCGGCAAGTAGCTTTCGCGTTCGAAGACAAATTCTAAGTCTTTGCGAACGCTCGAGGACGTTGCAATCGAAAATCCTCTTGCACTTGAAACATTGATTTGTTCAAGCAAGCCCTTAAAGTAGCAATTGCCGGCTAAATTTCAAAAATCCTCTAAATTCCTCGGAAAAATATCAACTCTAGAATGGACATTGAAATTTCTAAAGTATGCTAGAACAAAACTACGCAACTAGAACATCTTTAGATTTTGTAAAGTCGAAAATTTCAGATTCTACGGTAACTCTAAAACGTTCTATTCAACTAAATAAAATACTTGAACTAAATACGAATTTCAATAACAATAATTCCTTTTGTTAATATACCCGCTTTCAACTAGTGCGACGAAATTCCCTTAAGCCAAGCGGTTAGAATATTCTATTAAATTGTTGCGTTGGGTGCCTATTCAGGTGTCGTCTCGTCACTTGACTGTGGTTCTAAAATACAACCCCCGTCGCCAATAGCCCTCGTGTAGCTCTAGTGCGACGATAATTCAAAACCTAACCTATTAAAATCACCTGTGACTAATTTGTTCTAATCTAAAAATTTGAAATAAGTCCTTATGGCTACCCTCGAAATGTAACAATTAGTATAACTTGCTAGGTTACTTCAACGGCATAGTTTTTAATATTGGCCACCATTAGCCGCCTTGTAGCATTTGCGTCACATAAATCGAATGAATCCACTGCTGGCTTATCCAAATCTGACTCTTGAACCACAAAAGAAACTACTTTATTTGATTTACTATTAAAAAATTGCGCCTTTATTACGCATAGGCATGATAATAAGAAAACTAAACTATTAATTAGGAAGGGTGCTAATCAAAATAATTTTAAAATTATAAAAAGTATAAAATACTGAATTTCTAAGAACAAAAGTCGATGTGTAAAGTTTTACGTTTGCATTGAAATTGTCTAATGTTAAGCAAACTATTTGGCTAAAACCGGCATCATTTACATTCTAAAGTGTATTAATAGTACGATATTTAAGATTAAACGCGTTAATGAGAATGTAAAGTGCGGTTACAATTAATTTTTGACTTCACGTGAAATAAAAAGTGGACTTGGTTATTATACAAAATTAAATTCGGATCCTACATTAGTTATCGAAGAGTTGGGTTACAGTATGAAGAAAAGGACTTTCAGGGTGGAGTAAATGGTTTAAGCGTTCATATTTTATGTATCCTGGTTATTGTAAGTAATTGAGCTCCTTTTGATATCTTAAGTTTCCGATTAAATACAATTGGTCCTTGTGTAGCTGTAACACAACGTTACAAAATGAATGACCACCATAATACTGAACAATTTATGACAAATTAAGTTACACGAAGATGTTTTAAAATTTAACATTCATATCCGGGAAGAGATTTAACGGTATTCGAAACTTTCGGAACTCCAAGAAAAAAACTGCTAGTCGGCTCAAAATTAGAACTTGACGCAAGCTATTATCAAATGGTAGATTAAATCTACATTTTGGGCTTTAATGAAATTTAATCAAATTAAGTTTTTTTTTTATGAAACGATACGGTACTGCAAATGCATCCAAGATATTACTTCGTAACTTAGTGTGACCAAATCAATAGAACTAATTTATTGAATTTTAAATTGCAGCTTAATATTTTACTTAGTTTTAGCAAGTTGAGCATGGGCAGTATAAGTAATTTCATTGTCCCAACTGTATCGTACACATACTCAGAGATTTGCATGCACTTTTCATATTAGCTCCCCCCCCCCCCCCATTTTAGATTGACTGCTAATTTACCTTAACTAATTGAAAGGCCGTCGCAACATTTTTAAACTTCGGCCACTGGAAATGCCTTATTTCTATTGGCACTAATGTCCGTGAGGTGATTTCGTTGATCTGCATTTTTATCATTACCAGAACAAAATGACAACTAAGAACACTTGCATTAAAGAATTTACTGAATAAACAAGCATGTGGGGACTTTAAATAGTGCATTATTTTAGTTGAACTTTTTATAATTTAATCGATAGCTTTAAATCAAGGGTGGTATCTGTTAAGATCATAAATGCGAGTAAAAAATTGTTTACAAAGTTCAATTCTCCAAATATCAATCGGGTGGCGATTATACATAGGCATTTGCTCTTATTCCTCCTTAGACACTGTTCGCTCGTAACTTGACCGGTTTTAAATTGCGTCAACAATAGACCTCTAGTGCGACGATAATATTTCCTAAATTTCGACACTCCAGTTTAGAGGAGTATTTAACTTGTGTGCCATTGTTTAAATTTGAACAAAGTGCTGTACTGCACCCGAGATCATGTTTATCTTAGTACATTATTAGATGCGAAACGTCCCCCATTTTGCAACTAAATTGCATGTTTAAGTTAATCGGAACAAGAATGTTTTTTAAAAAAAATCTAGTTTCATAATGGTAAGAAGCTCATACCTCCGTTGCTTTGAAGTTTTGGTAGCAAGCGAGTTGCAATTTCCAGTAATTCTTGGTTGCTGGCCCTACTACTAAAATTGGAGCATCTCAAAGCACCGATTTAAAACTGCTAGATATATCGGCTAACTAGACCTACTGCATTTCTCGGTACAATTTGGTTTTGCAATTCAACTATGTAGCTATAGAAATTGTGCATGTGCAAATAGTTATAGGGGAAAAAAACTGCGTACATCAAAAGAAATTGATAACCTCGTATTCGAAAAATTAATCACCGAAACGCAGGTTCTGTTCCCGCTATTGGTATCTAACTCGATCTTTGACATCAGAGAACTTCAAATCAAAAGTTAAATTTGAATGAACGCATACCTCTATCATCTCTGCCGCCCTTAATAAATTTAAGATGGCAAGTGTTGCTTTGCACTTAATTCAAATGTAATTACTTGTAATAAATTTTGAACTACTAAATTGCGTTCTAAGCATTATATGGGGATATTTATCTTTGAAGTGATATTTTCATTCTGTAGAAAACTACAAGGAAAATAGGATGCGATAACGTTTCACTTATTTGGTTGACTTTAAGTTTTTAGCATTTTAAAATTTATATGAAGTGAATGTAACTTGGCAAAACAAAGTGTATTATCGACACTTCGTCATAACGGCTTATGCATATCTCCCGTACATTTAGTCAAGTATGTATACAATTCGTATAATTTTAATTGGTTCTATAATTCTTAATTGAATTTTAATGCACCTCAAATGTTCCAGCGAGACAAACGCTTAAATTGTGTTTAACTTTACAAATATCAAAATTCCTTAAGTTAAAAAAAAATACTTCGATATGCTTAACCTTTTTTAAACAACTTTTATCCTTAAAACCAATTTAGCAAGTTTCATCAACACCACTTGGACTTTTTAAAGGTAGAGTTTCTTAAGGTAAAGTTTAATCACTTAAATTTTTAATGCTAATTTTGACTTCACAAGACCATATTACTAGTTTCCAAGCTTAAATGAGTACAAATTCCAAATTCTTATATGTACGATAATTAATACTTCTTTAAAAGACTACTACCATAAGTATATTACTTTTGATGCATTAGTTTTAAATAGTTTAGAATTCCTGCTAACTGGGTGCTTGGAACAATCATCAAGGACTTATGAAGACTAAGTGGGCTAAACTAAAGCTTTATACGGGAAAGTTTTGAAAAAGGTTACAAATTTAAAACCTAGACTTGCATCAAATGTAACTGGTTCATCCGTAGTAAACGGGATCGAAGAATCTTTAGCATATTAAAGTTCAGGAATAGTACTACTAAATATTCAACATTCGCCTGGGTATTAAATTACAGCATTACAACGATAAAAAGACCAAATATTCTGTTATCTAGAATCCTTAACTTCATTTCTTCAACCTAAAGTATGCTGAATATCTGGCTTTCTTCCTCATTTAGGTAAAAAACTACACCAACGTTTTAGCGATCAACACTACTTGCAAAATTTAATGTTCCATAGAACAAAATATTCGATCACCTTGCTGAATGTTCGCTAGAAGACATATTTGCAACTTTACGATCAACCACTTCACAGAAACAAGTTTCGAGTTACAATCTAATTCCTGCACAAATTCGCTTGGGTTAATAGTTATACGAACACTACATCTATAGAAACTAAAACGGGTTACAAAACGTCGAAAGTTTGGGTTTGATACATTACTGCTATGATAACTTTGTGCAAGACGAAGTGCTAGCCTTCGTGTTGCACCAAAGTTATCAATCGACCTACTTTTGGTTTCATTAACTCATGTAAAGATTAAAATTGAAGATTCCGAAATTGTCGAATCCTTCAAAATGTCGACTACCTAATCAACCCAGCTTTCTTAAAAGGACGCCACCGCCAGTTAACTCTCTCCCAGCACAAAGTCGTACATTAAAAGCGAATTTAGAATAAGTCTAAAATTCTCTTGCTGTAAGGATAAAACAAGAGAACGCATTATATAATTCAATATAAAAAAGAACAAATTCAACGGTTTCTTGACAGTCTATAACACTCGCTACTGACACTTATTTTCAAACGATAATGCATTTAATTAAAAAATCAAATACATCAAACATTGATGGCGCACGACACAAACTATTAAAGTATGGCCTACTAAACGCACATTTTAAATTGGTAAATCTTGCACTTAGACATCAGTGCAATTGCCCTGATAACAACTGTAAAGTGTTTCGAAAACAAGTTATGTTATACTTCGGTACCGTTCAGGTGTTTAGTTCATGCATGCCAATGCCTATAATTGTCTTGGGCATGGTAAAGTTATGTAATTTATCTTGTTAATTCGTATTTTAGCGTATTTTTAACTGCATTTCAAAAGGTAAAATTAATAGTGTTTGTATGTGATATGCTATGTTTTGAAATGACTAGTGCTTTCTCTAATGATTTTAATATATTTGTCCATGTGTTTATTGCATATTTTAGTTGTATGAAAGAATGCATGTTCTGTTGAGTAAAATTTGGTATTACAGGTTCTATTTTGGTATTGAATATTTAGAGTTCGAACTCTGGTTTTAATTGTTTAATTTGTTGGAGTCTTTTAGTCATTAGTCATCTACATTGTTATAATTTGTCAGAAGTTCACAAGGTTTTTGGACAGTCAATTAATGGTAAGGGTAAGTAATCATTTTTAGGCTTTAATCAGACGAGTAAAGCAATTCAGTATTTGTCGTACCTCACGGAGCCTATGAAATAAAACGCAGGAGGTAAACGTTGCCATGGGTGGGGCTTGATGGTGGTTTCTAATGAACTTTCATTTCAGATTCTGCGTGTCAATCTCTACATGTTTTAACATTTGTTGCATGTAAATTAGTTTAACTTGATATTTAGGATCTTATTACTGCATGTCAATGTTGCATCTTGTTTTTCTTTCGATGTATGCAAAATGTCTCCTAAAGTGTGAGTAATATATATGATGTAATGATGCGATTCCTGGTTGTATTAAAATGTACGAAAAACTAGTTGTGTTAATACAACTAATATTTCACGCATTGTAAATGTGTGAAATACTAGTTGTATTAAAATATGCGATTTACTGGTTGTAATAAAATGTTTTGATGACTAATAAAATGTGTGATTTATTGGTTGTAATAAAGTGTGAGATTACTGAATGTAGCCATGTATTTATGGTCAAATAAAATATGAAACTGATATTCATCTCGTCAATGAGTCAATTTTTGTCGGTTGTAATTACTTTTTTTCAACATTAATGGCGGCTTAGTCTTTGAATGTAATGACTTTTAAGCTTAGGATTTTTAATTATTGCACTGTTTTTGGATTAGACTTGCAATCTAATGTACCGACTTTCCAGAAAAATAACATTGCATATTTTACCATAGGAAATTTTAATATTTAATGAATATATAAATTATAAATATATGCTTAACCCTCTGGTGCATACTGTTGCCATATGGCAACAAGTAACAACCCACTTTATTCTATTGAAGTAGAGCTTCCTCTCGACATCTGTTTTCATCTATTGCATTCCATTTTGAAGTTTTAGTTGCTAATAATCCTCAGATGACAGTAGAAAAAGTGTGTTCAAAATTAAAGAGTGAAGCTATATCAACTGTTGTAAAATTACGTATTTATCAGCATTCAAAGTAAAATAATATTGGTACTAAATACAAATGAATTGTTTTGAAAAAATAATAGCTCAAGAGTGTTTAAAATATTTAGTAGTTTTCTAGTCATTTCTTATCAAAATTGGAATTTTGTAGTTGGTTTTTTGCCATATGGCAACAATTATAAAAATTGAAAATAGTTCCAAAGCAGTTGAGAAAAATTCAGTATTTTCCCATAATATGAGTATTAAAGATACAAACATATTTTTCGGGCTAAAGAAAAATTCATTACAATGTCAATTAAAGTTTCTTACACACTTGCTTAGTTTTGAGTCTGAGGCTTCCTTTAACTGGTTAAAAGATATAAAAAAAAGTTCGTTACAAAGTGTTAAGTTTTTACTGGAGTAAAACTGACTCATCGCAGAATTATTAATGTACTTCTACAGTTGTTTTAAAGATCATAACTCAATTATATTCTCAATGGAAGTTTTTAATACTAACACTTATATTCGAGGCAACAGCAAGGGTGCATTAAGGGGTCACAGGAGTCTTAAAAATGTGCAAAGAAGGAACTACAAAGCATAGTTTGATCCTTCATGTAATTTTTTAACTACTCAACATATAAGTATAATTTTTTTATATGTAATTCTACAAGATTTGTTTAATATAAAGCAAATTTTAAAATTTATGAAACTTTAACCAAAACTAAAATAAATAATAACAAACATAACACTACTTGAACTCATTGTGATTAGGCTTGCGCGGCAAATTTTGAAGTCAAAATTGAAGACATGACCAAGAAAATGACTTTATATTGTACAAATATGTGCAAACAAAGACTTATACCTAAATTCTCGGCTCATTTTTTTTTATTAGAAATTATTTTAAGAACTTTTTTCTAAAAAAATTTAAAATCAAAATTTTAAAATTTTTATTAATTTTTTTAGAAAAAAGTTCTTAAAATAATTTCTAATAAAAAAAAATGAGCCGAGAATTTAGGTATAAGTCTTTGTTTGTACATATTTGTACAATATAAAGTCATTTTCTTGGTCATTTTTTCAATTTTGACATCACAATTTGCCGCGCAAGCCTAATCACAATGTGTTCAAATAGCTTCATGTTTAGCCAAAACTAAAATAAATGATATTAAAGTTTCATAAATTTTAAAACTTGTTTTATAATAAATAAATCTTATAGAATTACATATAAAAAAATTATACTTGTATATTGAGTAGTTAAAAAATGACATGAAAGATCAAACTATGCTTTGTAGTATCTTCTTTGCACATTTTTAAGACTCCTGTGACCCCTTAAATACTATGGGATGGCTTGGAAATATTTTAACCGAGAATTAAAACTTAAGTCTCGCAACCGAACCTCATAAGTGCACGTGTTATTTCTTAAAGCATTTAACGCTACGCGTTAAATTTCGGATCTTAAGGAAACTTTAAAAAAGGGACAAGAAAGTTAAACTTCATATAAGGCAATGCAAGTCTAACTGTTTCATAAACTATCCCTTAAACGTCGAAACTTGAGATGGATTATTAGTCCCATAGAGCTAATGCATTAGTTTTGGAATGGCAGCTTCTGCAGGAGCATTGCTTTGCCCTTTTTCCCCAGGTAAGGGAATCAACATATCATCGAAGTCCCTCTTAATAAACATGTTTAAAATGCTCAATCTAAAGTTAAGACTCGAATACTTTATTGAATTCGTAGAATATTACTGAATCATTCTAGTCTTATAACTGAAGGCACAGTGCTGCTTAACACGTTGGATGCCACTGACTCCTTAAGGAGTCGCGTGGTTCCGATTCACCGATAACAGCACATTCTGATGAAATTCATAGTACCATTTCGCCAACCGTTCTTATGAGTTCAAGTTCGTTTTTAACTTTTGCAACCGATCCTTCTGTGCTTGGAATAATACTTGGTGATTTGAAAGGGGGCCTTCTATTTAAAATTACGAGGGAATTAAATACTTCGTCTCAAGTGTATGGCGACCAGACACATAACATGCCGCATTTCGTAAAGTGATTCAGTTTGTTATTCAACAATCTAGCTATAAAAAAATTGCAAATAGTCTGGTTTTTTTTTTTCAAACAAAAACTACCCAAAAATAAGAATTAGGAAAATTTAATGATTATTTCTTAGTCGAAAAGTAAATCACTGAAGCAAATCTGGTAATTGGCTTTCAATTCAATTATTAGTGACAGATGATGAGTAATCCGGTTGGAAAAGGCCAGGAACATTTCCTTGTATTTTTACGACTAGGTAGCTATCGTGTAGCTTTAGTTAGTGACGTTAATTCAACCTAACCTTGTTATTTTACGATCTCGAACTAATATTTGTACTTGTTCAAAAATGAACAGTTAGTTTATTTCCATTGTAACGAACAGGTTTAAAACAGGATGTTTTTCTACTTCATCAGCCTCTACCGATGATTTAGTGGCAGCGAATGTGTTAATTTTTATTAACTGTAAACGCCTAAAAAGAATATGTATTCTGTTCATATTGGACCTTGAAGTTTTTAACAATTTAAAGTTTAACAAAAATCGATTCAGTTTTTAAAAAATATCAACGAACCGAAAAAAAATTGGGAAAAAACAATCGGCAACTTCAAATTATGCCTTGTCAACAAGAATTTCGGTTTAATTTTTTTAAATCTCATGAAGAATATAATTTCACGTTTCATTGAAACCATTCTCGAATAAAACTATTCTAATTTTATGAAGCGAATGGAAATAATTAGTAGATTAAATGATTCGTTAAATCACAAGTGCCTGAAAAAAGATTGAAAATCGAAATGGTATAAGCTATTCTGTAAGAAACTGGAAAATATAATTTCGGTTATCCATCCTTGCATAAGTTTTTCGTTGAAAGATTTCAAAAAATTTCTTTATTTTATTTTTTAAATAAAGAATTTTAAGTTTTCTCTTTGCAAGATGTATTAAATGCTAGTTTTTAATTAAAAGTATTGTCAATTACTTCACTACACTCTTAAAACAAACGAGCGATTTTAACTCAGTCTGAGTTAATTTTCACACCTCCAGTCATGAAAATGCACTTCCCCGAAAGGAGCGGATCCTTTGTGTGTTAAACCTCCGACAGGATCACTCCAAACGAGTGATTTTAACTCGGTCTGAGTCAATATTCACTCTTTTCCAGTGTCGAAAATGCACTTCTACTACTGGAGTGGATTTCACTCTTTTGTTTTAAGAGTGTAAACTTTAATTTATTGAATTGAATGGGGGGGGATTTAAGATTTCGGGAAAAAGCATTCTGGATCACAAAGATGCAGTGATTCTATTCTTTTGAATTTGTTTCATGAAATTGTTTTTGAACTCGGTAGATTACATTTTAATAAGTCTTGTGTGTAGGGACAATTCTACCATAATTTTTAATTTTATGTCAGGCACAACTGTTTAAAAACCTAATATTTCTTTTAAATTTTTTCTTATCTTACTAATAGATTGCTCCTTATATAATTGCTAAACGGAATTTTAGAGCAAAGAATCTCCAAAAAAAATTTGGGACACAAAACAATGCAGATAGTTAATTACCATCCGATGTCTGAATGTCAAATCTTTAGTTCAGTACTCAAACTAACAAATTTTTCAGCTAAAAACTACATTCATTTGGATTCTAAATTGAACTAATACTACACTCTTAAAACAAAGGAGTGAAATCCACTCCTGTAGGAGAAGTGCATTTTCGACACTGAAAAGGAGTGGATATCAACTCGGACTTGGTTAAAATCACTCGTTTGGAGTGATCCTGTCGCAGATTTAACATACAAGGGATCCACTACTGTAGGAGATGTGCATTTTCGACACTGGAGAAGTGAAAATTAACTCAGACTGAGTTAAAACCGCTCGTTTGTTTTAAGAGTGAATATCTGAACAAATTCCTTGAATAAAATATCGTCTTTTAATATTTATAATGTGTTTCCCTTCGCCTAACTTTGTCGCTGGGTTTTGGTACATTCACTGACCTCATTGCTAAAGTGATGAAGGGACTTACTGGATGGAGCTACAGTGATTATTCAATCATGAAAACTGTATTGCAGAAAACTTGCATGTCAGATTTAAGCCGCTTATTTTCTATACTTAATGAGTACATAAGTTAAGGGGTCATAGGAGTTTAAAAAATGTGCAAAGAAGGTACTACAAAGCATAGTTTGATCTTTCATATAATTTAACTACTCAATATATAAGTATATTTTTTTATGTAATTCTACAAGATTTATTTAATTTAAAACAAATTTTAAAATTCATGAAACTTTAGCCAAAACTAAAATAAATGATATTAAACATAAAGCTATTTGAACACATTGGGGTTAGGCTTGCGCGGCAAATTTTGAGGTCAAAATTGAAAAAATGACCAAGAAAATGACTTTATATTGTACAAATATGTACAAACAAAGACTTATACCTAAATTCTCAGCTCAATTTTAATAAGTCTTTGTTTGTACATATTTATGCTATATAATGTCATTTTCTTGGTCATTTTTTCAATTTTGACCTCACAATTTGCCGCGCAAGCCTAATCCCAATGTGTTCAAATAGCTTTATGTTTAGCCAAAATAAAATAAATGATATTAAAGTTTCATAAATTTTAAAATTTGTTTTATAATAAATAAATCTTATAGAATTGCATATTAAAAAAATATACTTATATATTGAGTAGTTAAAAATTATATGAAATTGAAATATATGCTTTGTAGTACCTTCTTTGCACATTTTTAAGACTCCTATCACCCCTTAAACACGTACAAAATGCATGCGACTTCTCCATATCCAATTTGCTGAGAACATCGAACATAAATATTCCACTTTACTCTCGAACATCAAAGTGAATCCATTTATCAAGCTCCGCAAACGCAACACTCATTCTTTCTTAACTGACTACTAAATTACTGCTATTACGATTAACGAGTTGGCAACCGACTGGTATTAGCAAAATCCAAACGATAATTGCATCCGAGGATCATGGCAACGTTTTCGAATGAAATCCAACAATTGGAATTGCGATCCGGTGGAACGTTCGAATGTTCAGAAATGGAATGAATTCTGAAATTTCATCCCAGTTGGCGTGGTGAGGGATGGGAGTTGAGTAATGTAGGGATAGATTATTGTTTTTACCTGTTATTTTTAACGAAAAAGGTTCAATTTGGGAATTGGTTTATAAGTAAAATTTGTTTCTAAAATACAAGTGTTCATCTTTTTTTATTTGACAGATTGTACAAATTTTAGAATACATTTGACATAACAACCTTTTTTTTTTTTAAGTATTCCTAAAAACTGCAACTTACTATTTGGCTAAAAAAATTATAATTTTCAGTATATTACAAATATTTGATAATTTGACTAAACGTGAGGGAATGAATTTTTCAAAGTTTAAAATTTTCCCAATTAGCTTTAACGTTCAAAAACAATCCCCAGGTGGCACTGCATGCAGGGACTGCGCACAGTCACTTTACTATACTTATACACTAAATAAATGGAGCAGCTCAGTGGCTGAGAGGTTAAACGTGTCCCCCTCGTAAGTCCAAGATCGCGGGTTCGAGTCCCGGCTGAGTCGTCGGATTTTCTGGATGGGAAAATTGAGGGCGCGAATGTCATATGATTATGTGGCATGTAAAAGATCCCTGGAGAGCCCATTTGGTCTGGGTCCCGGCAAAATTAAATCTCGGTATACTTTAACATCCACAGAGAGCTCAGATTCATTGTAATCTGTGCGTCAAAATTGGTAGCGTGAGTCGTCAAGATGGTGCCGCAAAAAAATGGCTCTCAGTTCTGGGGAATGTGCCGAGTCAGCAAAGGCTTGACCGCCAATGTTACAGCCTCATTAGAGAAAAAACTAAAATAATGGCAACCCTAAATTATTTAATGCGTAGAAAGCAGTAAAATGGGGTTTAACGACCAATTTTTAAAGTCAACCAATTTCTTAACCTATCTTTCCTAGTGCTTTCCTAGTACTTTTGCTATTTGGCAATACAACATACTTTAATCTATAATAATAAAATAAAGTGTATGTCTGTGGATCGCAAAATACCTACTTGGACTGCTCTAAAAAATTCGAACCTCTATTAGTATTTGCTTTTTTAAGTGCGCATGCGCCAACACGAATTTAATTTAGTTTTGATTTTGAGTGTATTTTCACAAGGTAAGCATGTCTCTAAAAGGAAGCAATGCGAAGTTAACGGGTTCTCAGTAAGGCGGGACCATACTGCTAGTTCACTTTAAATGAATTTAAAGTATTGTTCGGAAACTTTAACAATTTGCCATCTATTGGAAGCTATTTTGAAGTTTTAGAATGAAAAAAAGTTTACTATGTAAAGGAAAAAAATTATGTAGCATAACATTTCCCCAAATTTAATGCATGTCCTCATTGTTAAGCACATGACGATTCTTGTATCCTAAAATTTTAAATAATTAAGTTTGTGCACAAGCATATTTTTACAAATGTTTTTCCATAATACAGGCCCATCAAGGATTTAAATATATTTTTCATAATTTAGTGAAAAAAAATAATATTTTTGCACTATACTTTTAATATCAGACTCGTGCGAAAAGTTTTACTTTTTTGGAAACAGTGATAAAAAAAATATTTTTTTTTACCCAAAAGCAGTGAAAAAAAAGTAATTCTTTATAAGATGAAAACATTTCAAGTAAAACTTTTATTTAGTAACATTTGTGCTGTTTCGATTTTCCGAAAAGTAGGCCAACATTATCTTTTCATTACATATATTTTCTACTTTTTTTTACATACGCACCAATATAGAAACTTTTCATACGCCTTTATGTAAATTTTACTTGATTTTTTCCGGAACCATATTTGAAGAAACATCATTAGCTGCTATTTCTATCTCTTCTTGAAGCTTATTTTCACGTAATTAAAAAATAAATATTTGAAAAAAATATTTTAAAAAAAACATACATTAGATGGTAAAAACTAGAAATCCATCACAACTGTTATCCTGAAACAGCACGATCCTATCAACCGGGGACTGAGTTAGTTCCAAACATTTAATTAGAACATTTCCCTAGATGGAATAAAATGGGACTGTATCCGGACTAGAACGGGCCCTAGTGATAGAATCGAAGACCCGGTGTTTAATTCTCGTCGTCGAATTCCCCCAGATGAATGCCCGTTTGAATGTTTAGAGATGTGGGACGGGGTAATAACGGATATTAAGATAAACATATCTAACTATTATGTCGTAGCATAGTATTAGCTATGCTACTCTAAGCATAAATAAAAGCCGAGATATAAAATTAAAGTTAAAATATACTAAATTCAGTGAGAAGAGCTAATAGAAGATCATGGAGGTAACATGCGTTCATAAGCAGATTTTCAGATTGAACCAGATACACACAGTGTTTAGTTCCCAAGCCAGTTTGGTCTCATTTTATCGATTCGCTTTTTTTTTTTTGTTTCTCTTACATGAAACTTCATTAAAGCAAATTATATTCTCTTTCCCCGTACTCTTCACACATTACTTCGTATACATTTGTTTTTAAACACATTTTGCTGTTCCAAAATGGCATCGACACTTCATTTCAATCATTAATTTCCTAATTTACAAGTACTTCCTGTTAAATTTGCTGCTTCAAAACCAACAATAGAATATCTTAGAAACTGCAAAACAAAATAACCTTATTTAACTCGAATTCATAAACAAACTACATTTATTTCTAAACAATTAACCAACGTAAAAACTCGAGAAAATGTGATCCCATAGAATTAATTATTCCTAAGAATTTTACTTTAGAATTAAAACAAAGCTAACCATTCCATTAGGGTTGAAACAAAACGTTGCACACAAAAAAAAGTTCTAGTTTCGTAGAATCTTTTAAGTTCTTCGTTTCCATGAAAAAGAAAGCTTTTAAAAGCATTTTATATATAATCTTAGAATTTAGTGTCGCATAGCAGAAATTAAATATTCAGACATTCTTAGAATTGAGAGATTTTTTTTATGTATGTCAAGGCAAACAGTTTACACTTTTGATTCGATAAAGATGTAAATGGCAAAAGACTAATTTTGGTTTGTTCGCGAATATGATTTTGATAAAATAGGGTTAACTTGACCCTTTCCCTTTAATGAAGTTAAATATGATACTTGACTGTGGTTCCCAATTACGAATTCGGCAATAGCCCTCATGTAGCCCTTGTGTGACGATAATTCAAAAATAAACTAACCCGACGCCGCGTTCGATTTTTTCAATAGTTTCGTTGAATGCCTGTTCAGGTGTCGGTTTGTCACTTCACTCTTAAAACGAACGAGCGATTTTAACTCAGTCTGATTAATTTTCACTCCTCCAGTCTGGTCATTTGGATGTGTTCCGTATCACATTAAGGTGCACAAATTGAGCAATTATAGGAAAAACTAGGTTAGTTTTCCTTCAATTTCTTATATGATTTTTATATTTAGTATAAAATTAAATTCTGTAATATACCGTTAAAACTCAGACATTCTTTTACGGGATCCTGTATTTTAGCTTTAACATACACTCTTAAAACGACCGAGCGATTTTAACTCAGTCTGAGTTAATTTTCACTTCTCCATCAGTGTCGAAAATTCAATTCTCCTACAGTAGTGGATCCTTTGTGTGTTAAACCTCCGACAGGATCACTCCAAACGAGTGATTTTAACTCAGTCTGAGTTAATATTCATTCCTTTCCAGTGTCGAAAATGCACTTCTCCAACTGAAGTGGATTTCAGTCTTTTGTTTTAAGAGTGTTGACAGTGGTTCTTAATTATGACGTCGCCTATAGCCCTCGTGTAGTTGTAGTGCAGCAATAATTCAACCTAACCTATTAGTAAAATAAACTCTTGCAACATAACCCTTGGAGCTGGGAAGCCCAATCGGTTAGGCAATCACCTTGCATGCGCAAGGTCCCAGGTTCGGGTCCAGGCAATACCACCTAGATTAGAAGGCCGGCGAACTAAATGCTTGACGTCATATGAGTGGACCGATTCTGTGGTTTTGACCAATGATCATTCGTGACTAGATCTTGTATTTGAATAAATTTTTAATATAAGAGGAATCAAGATGTGACGTCATCTTAAGATACCACGTTATTGGTCAACAAATTGAAATTGGTCTACTAGTGTGACGTTGTGTTGCTTAGTTCTTCGATTAGGTTTGGATTATCGTCGCACTAGAGCTACACGAGGGCTATTGGCGACGGGCGTCGTATTTTAGAACCACAGTCGGGTGACGAACCAACACCTGAATAGGCACCCAACGCAATAGTTATTAGTTCTTCGGCCTTCTAATCTAGGTGGTATTGGTAAAGGCATCGCCAAAATAACTGCCGACCTGTAAACGGCCCGTGCAGCCAAAAATTTCCTACGAATAATATCCCCGTGTAGAGGAAGTGTACGTTAAATATATATTAAAAAAACCGATGGTGGCGTCCAAATAGTGGTGGCGGCCGGTGCAATCTTACGCCGACATTTTTTATATTGTAGATATTTTGTAAGACAGCAAATGATGTAAATTGCCTGTACAAGCGTACAAGCTTTTTTGACAAATTTCAATAACAACTGCTTCAAACTAAACATACGATTTTTAAACGAACAATACGTGCTCGTGAGGATAATGTTTAAACGCAGCCATTAAGTGCTTCGCAATTAATTAGAAATTTGTTTTTTTAGGCATCATAATTGTCGCGGTACCGTGAAATTACGGTAATGGTTTTAATGGAGCGGCTGTAATAAAATAAATTAATTGAATAGAGTGTTGACGAAATCTTTAGAGAAAAAAAATTTTGGACTGTAAATAAATGGTACAATTAGATTGTTAAACGTGTATAAGGCATTTGGGTGGTTTTAATTGATATGAAATTGATAACTATACTAACTTGAAAATGTCAAAGACAATAGCTAAAAATATTACTACGTAATTTTTGCTGTGATTTTCTTAACGGGTCAATATTATTAAAATTATCAATTTGCGTCCCGAACTATTTTTTAAAGGTACAAGGATCAAAACGACCACTCAAAATATCGAATTTTAACTTTCAATTACTAAAATGAATATTTATACGAAAAAACTTTTTGATGAAAATTTGAATATGGGGTTGGAGTTAGCAAATTTGGTAGTTAATTTCAATATCACTTTGTTGCCAGCTTTAAATGTCATTATTCCAAAGCACCAATTTTCAGCCTTAATGTACACTTTTCTCTATTTTTTTTAATTTTATTAGAAGTGTTGAAATTTTCGCATACATGTCTATTGTTTTGGAATATTTTTGGTTCGCTGTGTTAAATAGGCAATTATACGACATCACAGAAAATTTCAGCCCTTCTAGTAAAATAGAAAAAGATAAAGGTGTACCTTAAAGCTGAAAATTGGTGCTTTGGAATAATGACATTCAAAGCTGGCAACAAAGTTATATTGAAATTAATACCAAATTTGCAAACTCCAGCCCCATATTCAAATGTGCATCATAGAAGTTTTTGAAATCGTCATATTTTGTGCGTATTTTGCTCTGAGAAAGGTTTTGAAGAATTTAAAAGTCATATCGGTAGCGCGTAAACTGATATTAACCCTTTCAGTCCCAGTGATGCCATTTGGCATCATCACCTTCAATATTTTTTTCAAAATTTTTATGTCCCGTTATGACATCCAAACACACATCATTCGATTCTTCATCCTTTGTTCTATCAGACAATATTTTACATTAATCTCAATAGAAGTCAGAACTACTATTTTTTTTATTTAGAAAATAGTCAACAAGCGTTTCTCCTGATTTTTGATCAGTTCACTTCAGTTCCACATATTTAAAACACAATTTAAACTATTTCGGTTAAAATAATTACTAAATTTTTTTTAATAATATGGTCAGGTACCTTAAAATATATAACTCGAAGTGTTTTTTATCTTATATATATATTTTTATTTTGTTGTTTTCCACAGTTAAAGAATTTTGGCATTGTTTCAAAAACCATATAAAAAATTTTAATGAATTTTTTTTCTTATGGAATTCGTATATTTGACCTAAAATAAGCTTATTTTGTGAATATCAGATGTTTCTGTAGTGTAGTAAATTTTTGGGACTGAAAGGGTTAAACCTTTCAGTCCGAAGGACAATTTGGCGTTATCATTTTAGAAAAAAAATATCTTATTGTCTATAACCATTTATGATATAGAAAGCACATCCCCCATTCGATTCCTCAAACTTCTTTTCTATTACAAAATATTTTCATATTAATCCCAATAGATATCAGCCCTGTTATTTTTTTTTTAATTATGATCAGAAACTGATGATGCCAAATGGCATCATCACTGGGACTGAAAGGGTTACATAAACGACTTTATTCATCTTGAATGATCAAAGGAAGAAAATGGAAATATTGCTGCTGTTAGTTTTGTTTTGAAATGCTCGTTTTTTGCGATTATTTTGTATCAGCCGTAATTTTTTATCATGTTTCAAAATAACACTGGTTCCTTTTTTTTTCTTTTTGTATATACTGCTTCTGATCATCTTAGACTAGGCTAGTATACTGCTCAGGGGTAATCTGCAGTATCACTAATTACTTGTACCATTGTTGCAAGCACTCAAAAACTAACAAATACGAAAGTATACCGAAAAAAAAGCAAAAATAGTTCTAGGCAAAGCAAAATTTCTAAGCCAAAGGGGTTCAAATCGTTGTTGTGGTTACTGCAGTTTACCACCTGACCAGCTTTAAAAATTACAAATGGTAATTGGCTGTGTTAAGACTCTTCAGGGATGGCTGAAAATCGACAGACAGATACTATTAACTTATCAAACATAAACTATTACCTGCCGATCCGGCGGCGTAGTAGTTAAGGCATTGGCCTCTGGAGCTGCTGGGTCCGGGTTCGAATCCCGTTCAGTCATGGATGTTTGTGTTTGTCGAGTATATGCGGAGTACGTGCTCGTAAAATCTGTTGGTTCCGAAAGTCCTGTGGGCGGTCATTGCGCAATTTCCCATGGGTACAGGTCCCTGGAGAAAATTTCCCTCCCCTTCAGGGACATGTCTAAATTGCGGAGGTGGCGATAGTTGGCAACATCTGTCATATGTGTTTGTGTGTGTCTTGTGTTGTCCTACTTGACGATGGTTTATAAGCGGGTCCTTGCGACCAAGCACACAAGCCAGAAAATATATGTCTACCAACCAACTATTACCGGGGCTGTGGGGCGCCCTGTGGTCAAAGACTCGATCTACGGATCGGAAGGTCCCACGATCGAGTCCTGGTTGCTGAAAACCCACCGAGTATATACGGAGTACGTGCTCGTTAAATCTGTTGGGTCCGAAAGTCCCCGTTGGCGGTCATCGCTCAGTTTCCTACGGGTACAGGATCCTGGACACAATTCCCTCCCCTTCAGGGACATGTCTAAAGTGTGGAGCTGACGCGCGATAGATGGCAGCATCTGTCGCGTATATGTGTGTGTTGTGTCTGTCTTCCTTGACGAATGTTTACAAGCGTGTCTCTGACCAAGCACACAAACCTAAATATATATGTCTTCCAACCAACCAAACCAACCTTGCTCCTACCAAATTAAAAATAATAAACCGATATCTCTAATTTTAAAACTCTCGATCTCCCTTTTTAAAATAAAATTCAGTTAGTACGTTTTCACACTAAAAACTGTATAAATTAGTATGCCGTTTGAAAAACTAAAACCTATCTGAGGATAGTTCAAAGTAATTAGTGTATGTTTTGATAATAGTTTTAATCAAGTTTGAAAATTATACTGATTTGAAGGTATACTTTACCAAAATGGCTGTAATTATGATATCCGATATGAAATCGTGTATCATTTAAACATATAATCGAAAATATATTTCGAACTTTTTAGAAAAGTTTGAAAAAAGTTATTATTTTTTTAAGTACTCTAATATCATATTAACCCGTTCTACTTCACTTTTTTTAGAAATACACTGCTCACAACAATTAGGGGAGCGCATGGTTTAAACTCTTTCAACCCCAAAGTTTCCGTTTGGAATCATTAGCATGCGATTTTTTTTTTCACCAAGTTAAGCTTGCAGTGATTTATCGTTAGATGGAAGAATCATATCTTTTGAGGAAGTAAATAATGTTTGTTTTAATCAAATGAAAATATGAAAATATGGTAAAATAAAATTCTCTCCCAAAAAAATTTTATGAAAAAAAATTGACCCTAAATTCTTCACTCTTGCAACCCCAGATTTTTATAAATTGATTTTACCTCTTTTTTGCAAATAAAAATTTGAAAAAATTATTGTTATAATTTATTCTTAATTTTTGATTCCAATTCCCCCCCCCCCCCCCCCTTAAATTTTAGTTTAAAAAATAATATGTTCCCGCCTGTTTTTTACCATTTCATTCTGAATTTTTAGTATGAAAAGCAAAGTGCTGAAACTGAAAGGGTTAACAAAAATACGCCAAGTGCTCCCCTAATTGTTTTGAGCAGTGTAAATGACTGATACCTGTAATCGAAGGCTGAAAACTGATATTTGGATCTTCTTCTATTGAATCAATTTCGGAACTATATAACGGGTTTAATTGTTTGTGGGGAGGTTTTGAAAAATGTAACCAAATGGGGACACCAGGTCGCAAGAGGTTAAACTTGAACTAATAAATAATACACCAACTTATACTAAAACATACCTTTTATTTTCAGTAGGGTCAAGTGGGGTAAGTGTGATTGGGGGTAAGTGTGATAAACAGCTCTTGTAACTTTGGAAATCATTCTAAAAATCTGAAAGTTTGCAATATGTAACATTAGACCACCTATAATTAAACTAAAAAGAAATATTGACCTTATTTTTTGTTTAAAGAAAGTTTTGAGCTTTTGAATTTAAGTGCAACTGTCTTCTTTTTATGTGGGTTTTCCTATGTGGGATAAGTGTGATAAAACAGCAATGGATTTTGAAATGCAAATTTTGTACATTTAAAATTGGAATTCAAACATATAATTTTTTTTCTACATATGTATGTTTCTTATAATAATTCACTACCAATTTTAGGATTTGGAATTTACTTGAAGCAGAGAACGAATTTTCTTAATGAAAAATGCAGAAACCCTATCACACTTACCCCACTTGACCCTAACGAATATTTCTTCCCAAAATTAATTCTCCACCAAAACAAGAAAAACAAAAATTCTCCTTCATTTAAAAAAAATCAAATAAAAGATCAAACAAAGCCCACTTTCTTATTAAACCCCCCTTTTTTTCCTGTTCATCAAAAACAATCACTTTTCATTATCTCTCCTAGGGTTAGTTTACACAAAAGTGGCACTTATCTTTTTTATGCATTTTTTTTAGTTTGTAAAATGAAGTGCAAATGACGCTTTTAGTCATTTTTAATGATTGGGTTTGGCTGAACTCTGATTTACCTTTATCTATCATTTTGGAATAAATAGCAGGGTTATTTTGAGTAAAGTTAATACGTTGTAATTAATAGTGAATGAAGGGTTAATGGGATTAATTTACTTATACCGGTTTCAGGTTACTTAAAAGAAAAGAACGTAGAGTTTTATGTTCTTTTCGAGAAAAAATGAATATTTAGAATGTTGATATGAAGTCCTCCTAAAATTTGGGGCTAGGGAGCCCAGTTGGTTAGGCACCCAAGTTCGGGTATGAGCATCGTCAAAAAAACTGCGACCTATAAACGGACCGTGCAGCCGAAAATGTCTGACGAATAATACCCCTGTAGCGGGAGTGCAAGTTAAATGTGCTCCTACGTCCCACCGCTGTCGCCCTTAACGGTTGCGTTGGGTGTTTACTCAGGTGTCAGCTCGTTACTTGACTGTGGTTCTAAAATACGACGCCCGTCGCCAATAGTCCACGTGTAGCTCTAGTGCGACGATATTTCAAACCTAGCCTAACCTCCTAAAATTTCAGTTTGTTAGAAATTGTTTTTAAAAGTTTCTCCAGCTCTATTCAAGTTTCTCATTTTTGCAACTCATTTTTTTAAATGTCTAAACCATCAAGTAAATCAAATACCTTTATTTATTAGGTTTAACCCTTTCAGTCCCAGTGATGCCATTTGCCATCATCACTTTCAAATTTTTTTTCTAAATGTTTATGTCCCGTTATGACATCCAAACACACATCATTCGATTCTTATCACTTTGTTCTGTAAGACAATATTTTACATTAATCTCAATAGAAGTCGGAACTATTTTTTTTATTTAGAAAATAGTCAACAAGCTTTTCTCCTGATTTTTGATAGGTTCACTTCAGTTCCACATATTTAAAACACAATTTAAACTATTTCGGTTAAGATAATTATTAATTTTTTTTAGTAATATGGTAAGATATCTTAAAATATGTAACTCGAAGTTTTCCACAGTTAAAAAATTTTGGCATTATTTCAAAAACCATATAAAAAATTAAAATGATTTTTTTTCTTATGGAAATCTTATTTTTGACCTAAAAATCATTTTTTAAGTAAATTTGCAAACGATCTCGAACATCTAGAATATCTATATCTTAATCCACTTCTTTAGCCTATTTTCTTTTATTAACTGAAAGCACTAAAGTAGTCATTTATGTGAAGAATTTTGTCCGTCTGTCTAACTCCTCCGTCAATACCCCTTCCCGTCCCCCCATCCCACAACTTTTCCTAATTCCGTTCTAACAGCCTCCTATTGTACTTATTATTTGGAAAGATGTAACATCAGAGACATCTTTTACACTGTTTGTCCGTCTGTCTGAACGCTCTTTCGTATGTCTGTCCTTCAGTCTTTTCATACTACTACAATTGAAGAGTACACGGAAAGAACCGATTGATTTCTTTAGAGTCTTTCCGTAATTGTCTCTGCTTGGCGGACATTGGCGACCGGAAACCGTTTTATCTTATGGTTCTTCATTTGCGGTACAAACGTGTGACCCGTTCCACTCAACTCTGGCGTGAATCAGGGTTGCCGCGAAAGATAAACAAAAGCTAGTAACTGGCTTCTTTACACCAGTTTAGGCGATTTCTCGCTATCATCCCCAAATAGGCTATTAAGGAAAGCCTTGTACGAAATCAATCGGTTCTTCCCGTGTACTCTTCAATTATAAAAATTCCTATTTTTTTTAGTAATAATTTTAACATTTGCAAGTCGATTTATTCGTACTATAAGGATTTCTACGAATACTTAAGTATAAGAACACTAGGCGGCAATTTCATGACTTTTTGTTTTAACTAAATTATGCTAAGTAACCAGATAAATTATTTTTTTTTAAAGATGTATAAAAGTATAACTCAAGTGTGGAGTCAATCCACTAAAACTAAAAACTTAATATTTAAAATAAGATTCTAAAAAACAACTAAATTTGAAAAAAACAGTTATCTATAAATAACATAAACATCAAAAACATTATTAATTGGATTGGTGTGTTTTTAAAGATATTATTTGAAAAGGAGTTATTCTTTTTGAAAAATAATGCATTTGATTATAAAAAATATTTTTAATTAAAAACATGTTTATTTTTTTATTACTTGATAGTTAAAGATAGTATATGTAAGGTTTTAATTAATGATGCGGAAAAAGTTGCTCAATGAAAAATATTTAGATATTTTTATTTTATTTTTTATATTTACTTACGGATTTTTGTTATATGAGCTAACTCGGTTTAAAAAATAGATAATAATTTATCTTGGAAAAAAAATAGTGAATTTTCAAAAAAAAGTGAATTATTGAAATAAATTAAT
Source organism: Hylyphantes graminicola (assembly GCA_023701765.1). NCBI lineage: Eukaryota > Metazoa > Arthropoda > Arachnida > Araneae > Linyphiidae > Hylyphantes > Hylyphantes graminicola. The sequence goes on along the minus strand of CM043112.1, from coordinate 49,079,746 downwards.
TATTGAAATAAATGGACCTCTTATTATATTTTTAATTCAAGTTTGTTTAATTATATATGCCAATTATTACTAATGAACGGAAACTTACTCAGCTTTTATATTTTAATATTAAAAACATACATGTCAGATTTAATTGTATAGTAGTTCCTTAAAATATTTTTCAGATTATATCAACTTAATAATATTAAATAAATGAACACCATACTGCAATAACATAAGCTAATGTAAAATCGCCCTATTTAAAAAAAAGTGTACTTTTACTAAGGTAAAATTTAAGCCTAAATATATACAGTGGTGGCCAAAAGTGTGGACACTTTTTGAAAGTTTCATGTGTTTTAACTGTTACCTGTGTTCTTGCATCTATTAAATTTCGCTTAAATACAAACATTTAAACATTAAGTTGGAAGGTAATTTAATGTAGAATTTCATGAAAGTAACAGAATTACAGTATCTGTATTACAAATAAAGTTATGCTCATTTTAGTTGAACAAACAAGCACAATCAATGGATTCTCTTATGCTGAAATTGCAATACAAGTTGGTGGTTCAATGACTTGCAAAACTAAGACAGATCATACTATTAGTTGCATGACTTATTCGTAATGCAGATATTGCAATGCTGTGTTTATTTTTAATTCTACATGAAATTACATTGATGAGGATGATGTTGCGGCCATAGATATAGATTATATGGGACCAAAGGTCTCATAGACGGCTTCAACGATCTGCACGCAGTGGTCCTCATAAAGATTAAATTACTTTTTATTTGATATACAATTGTTTAATTTGATAAACAATTAATATATTCTGTAATCACACAAAGTTGAAAAATATGAAACTTTCAAAAAGTGTCCACACTTTTGGCCACCACTGTATATATTAGAATTTAATAGTGATAACTTTATAATAATTACTAACCAACATTTTTAATGAATACTTCGTAAAAAAAATCATGGAATTGAAATAAGAAGTCATTGAAAATCTCATGAAAAAAATCCAATTCGAAGTACTTCTATCATTAAAAAAACTGCAAATATTTAACACCCTTTTAAAAAGCATAAGAACGCCATATTAAAAAAAAAACCTACTCACCCGATTACGATATTCCAATCAACATAAATAATCTTAATCTTTTTGAGCAGACCTCAGCTTCCTTCGTGTTATCTCCAATGCAGCCGCCCAATCTATCGATATTATCGTTACGCAATCATCGTTATCGTATCAACAACCGAGGATCTTGCAATAGTCTCCTCTTTCGGGATCCCAAAGTTAGGAAGAACGTCACAGTATATTAGGGATTTGAAAGCTAGGTTATCGTCAATGAGTAGTTGTTTTTGTATTCTGCTATAGGTATGGTATGGTGCATACATATTCTAGCTTATGGGCTTGTTCAGAGAACCGCTTATAAGCTTTCGTCAAGTGGGACAGACACAGAAATAATTTGTACAGTCACAAAGAAATGAATAACACATATAAAAATAACAACATTTATTGACGGTCACAAACATCCATGTCTGACCGGGATTCGAACCCGACCCCTGCAGCTCCAAAGGCTAGCGTCTAACGATTGCGCCACCGGGGCGGCTATTCTGCTATAGTTTATACTATTTAAGTTATTGCCTTTGTTTTTTAATGGGCATGTTTCACATCTTCAGTGGCAACAGTTCCAGTGGTACTATTTTCATTCTTGGTTCTTCTGGAATTACACTTGTTATACCTCTTAGCCACTAAGCAGCTAGTTACAGGGATAACATGCGAATTTGTGTGCTAAGGAAGCTTAAAGCTAAACTTAGAGGCCTATATAATGGACGGAGCCTACCTGTGCATATTTCTGATGTCCTGGCCAAACGCTGCGGGGTTGTGAAACATATTCCGGACATTTTCCAGCTGACTGGAAATTGGCAAATTTTACTCCATTATTTAGTTACTAATTTGGACCCTTTACCTACGATATATGAAATTAGTAAGTTCAATAACTCGCTAAAATACTCACTAGAGAATCTCATCTAAAAAATAACAAATAAAAAAGACTTAACTTGTCTAATCTTCAACATCACTGGCATCAGAGGATATAATAGAAAGGGGTAGGAGGTGAATTTCATATCGAGTGTTGCCCCCGTGGCCTAATAATGGTGGCCGTGCAAACTTAATATCTTGGACGTAATTGGCCATTCCATGCAGACGAAAAGAACCCCCGCAAGCACCCTTTTGTCGTCTGGTGGGGTGCAAAGAACTTTAGTGGTTGGTCTTTTCTGATTTTGTGTCGTTGATGAGAGAAAGAGAGATTTTGTGGTGTTTGTTTTTGGAGACGTTCTGGGGTTTGTAATTTGGTGATGTGTTCTACATATACTAAGATTTAAAAATATATTTACAAATATTGAGATTCGGTGATGTATTACAAATATTGAGATTTGGTGATGTATTACAAATATTGAGATTTAGTGATATACAGGGTGGTTATAAAAAAGTCTCGCTATTCGGAGTGGTCTGTAGCTTGAATGAATGATCCAAATGCATCAAAAATTGAGATACTTACTAATCAAGAAGGGGGGAAAAGAATGGGATCCTAAAAAAGACAGAATCCTAAAGAATAATCATAAAAAGCAAACTCGTCTCTTGACCAGAATCTAAATTACGAGGTGTCGTCAATTATGGCCAATTACGACCAACACAGCTAATTACGCCACGTAATTTAGAACCCTGGTCATGAGACGAGTTTCTTTTTTACGAAAAAGAATGGAATCGTAAACAAGAAACTCGTCTCTTGACCAAGGCTCTAGTTATGAGGCGAAGCCAATTATGGCTCATTACAGAAAACTCATCCATTACGCCCCGTAATTTAGAACCCTGGTCAAGTGATGAGTTTCTTTTTTATGATTCCATTCTTTTCCCCCCTCCTTCAATAGTAAGTGTCTCAAATTTTTGTTGCATTTGGATTATTTATTAACGCCACAGACCACTCCGAATAGCGATCGTTATTTTATAACCACCCTGTATTACAAATATTGAAATTTAGTGATATATTACAAATATTGAGATTTGGTGATCTATCACAAATATAAAGATTTAGTGATATATTGCAAGGTATTGAGATTTGGTGACATGATGTAGCTTCAGTCTTTGGTAATATGCTCGATAGTTATTAAGATTTGGTGTAGTTTTTTTTCCAACTATTAAGATTTGGTATTATATAGCCAGTTTAGTGTTTGGTCTTTTCTGATTTTGTGTCGTTGATGAGAGAGGGAGAGAGGGAGACATTTTCTGTTTTGTTTATTTTAACGTTCGGGGTCTGTAATTTGGTGATATGTTCTATATATTGATGTTTGGGGGTATGTACTATACCAAAACCGAGCTTAAGTTTGCAGCAGAGAAATGTACTGAGTGGAGGAAACTGGGTAAACAACCCGTCTGGCGCCGCAACTTAGCGTACTCTGATTGGCTGCTCCTTTCGACCCTGATATTCGTGCGCACTGTTACGTCAAAATCGAAGGAAAAAAAAATAATTAAAATAACACTCTAACTGAAGCTTAACTAATAAAAATAATAAATTTATGTCTTGAAATAACAAATCAATTTGTTTATTGAGTGTGAAATACCTTTTTGTATTCGATTCTCGCACTTAAAAATGAGAACTATTTACCCTTTTTCTCGTAGGACATTTGTATAATGCAAACTTAAGGTCGGTTTTGGTATAGTCATTGAGATTTGGTGATATAATAAAAAAATCTTAAGGTTTGGTGATATATTGCAAATATTGATAGTTGATGATATGATGTAGCTTCAGGATTTGGTAATACGTTCTAGCTATTACGCTTTAGTGATATTTTCTAAACATTTAGGGTTGGTGAAACGCCCTAGCAATCAATATTTGATAGATTGATTTTATAAGTCATTGAAACTTGATAATTAATGCTATTGCACTATTATAATAACATATTACAATAAAAATAATGCGATTACAATAACAAAATATGAAAACTATGCAGTAACAAATATTCCCAGCAATAAACTTATTTAAGAGATGAGGCTTTTATCTTCATATGATCTCAATATCTTCCGAAAGAGGGGGAAGCCATTATTATTCTAAAACACCCTATTTACGATTCACTGAAAAAGAATTATCCTTTTCATTGAAAACGACCAAGTAAAGCTACAAATAGTCTTTCGATTCTTTGAAAGAGATGAGCAATCGCATTTCGCCAAACATTATTAATAATTCGTCGGATGCATTTCTCGCCTACCTTTTATTCCTATGAATAAACAAAGGGATGTTTATTCTGAGAGGCAATTATGTTATGCAATAGATGGGGCACAAGTCAACTGCACGGCTCATAAAGTGGACAAAAATCTTCCAGTTCTTTTTAGAATACTGTTATTTTACAATCCAATTTTCAGAATTTCTTGTTACAGAAATATTTACAAGATTTTTTATAAATAAAAAGTAATTATTTAGGTTTGATAAAACCATTATGATTTCTAAGAAACATTAATTAATTTGAACACGTCCGTTTTTTATGACGATAAAAATCATCCTACACTTGCCTCCTTCATTGGATTAAAAGTGACGAATCATGTGAGATCTTGTGGTTTTCTCCGAAGTAAAAAAATGTTCAGTGCCGTTTTTCTTAATGTTTTGTTTTATTTGATCTACGAAACTTTTAAGAAGAATAAAAAAAAAAGAAAATAGTTAAATTCTAATTTTTTGTTTCTTTCGTCATCTTAAAATGGAGATTAAAAACATGTGGATACTGTTTAAGCGAACAACGAATAAAAAGAAGGATCTGTTCTTTTCTTCAGGCCAGTGGGGTTGATCAGTGCAGTCGACTAAATGCCAATAGATGAGAAAGCATATCTGATTATCACCGTTCGTTTCTGTAACGGCACATATTGGTCGTAAAGTCGAAATATGGTCCTGGTCGTAAAATTGGCTGGGGAGCCCGGTCAGTTAGGCACTCGCCTAGCATGCGAAAGGCCCCAGGTTCGGGTCCGGGCATCGTCAAAATAACTGCCGACCTATAAACGGACCGTGCAGCCAAAAAGTCCGACGAATAATACCCCGTGTAAGGGAGTGCACGTTAAATATCCTTCAAAGTCCTAACGCTGCGTACGATGTCGCCCTTAACGGGTGCGTTGGGAGCCTATTCAGGTGTCGGCTCGTCCCTTGACTGTGGTTCTAAAATATGACACCCGTCGCTAATAGCCCTCGTGTAGCTCTAGTGCGACGATAATTCAAACCAAACCAAACCTGGTTGTAAAAGTCCGCAGAATAGTAGTTTTTTGGACTAAATGAATGTTGCCCTATTTCCGCATAAAATTTTAACTTTAAATTTTAAAAATTCGTTTTTCGCATAGTTCAGCTTCTTCTATATAAGCTTATATATTTTCTATATTAGCTTTAGCTTCTTCCATCGTTATTCAGGGCAATAAGCCTCATTTGTCTTTTATTTTATTTAAGCTTTATAAATTTAAGCAGAAAGCTCATTTTTGCGTGGAAAATTTTCTTTCCAACCGTTAGTGATAAGTTAAGATTTGGTGTTATGTTCTAAATATCTAGATTTGGTGGTATGTTCTAAATATCTGGATTTGGTGGTATATTCTAAATATCTAGATTTTGTGGTATATTCTAAATATCTAGATTTTGTGGTATGTTCTAAATATCTAGATATAGCGGTATGTTCTAAAGATCGAGATTTGGTGGTATGTTCTAAAGATCGAGATTTGGTGGTATGTTCTAAAGATCGAGATTTGGTGTATGTTCTAAAGATCGAGATTTGGTGGTATGTTCTAAAGATCGAGATTTGGTGGTAGGTTCTAAAGATCGAGATTTGGTGGTATGTTCTAACTATCTAGATTTGGTGTTATGTTCTAAATATCTAGATTTGGTGGTATGTTCTAAATATAGAGATTTGGTTGCATGATCTAGCTATTACCGATTTGAGGATTTGTTCTAATCATTAAGATTTGGTTAAACAAACTTTAAATAGGTTCATTCAATGACGGCCTATTGTAGCGGCCCACCATGCCGCGCACACGCAACCTCAAACAACATCCAATGCTAGACGGATTTATCTACGGATTTATTTATTTTGTATTTTATTGTATAATATCTACTTACGTTTGGTATCAAGTATTTTTTTTTAATCTTTGAATAAAATCAATAGCGATCAAGCTGTATATTCAAAACTTTCGAAAATAGCACTGAAAGATAGAAATATTTCATTTGTAGCTAGCATTAAGAAATACATTGCTATCGATCATACTAAACCCAATACCAATCAAACTTAAACCCAACATCGAAAAATAACCAAACTACAAAAAAGAATCTTTTTCGAGTACTTTTAAGCCCAAAAACACATTCACAAATCCTTTGAAGACATTCCATCCTGATCTTTCACCAAACACCAAAACGTAAAAATTGCTTTTCGAAGCCGTTATTTTAAAAAAAAATCGCCAAACACATGTCTTTGAATCACCCTCCAAAGACCCTGGTATTCTATCACCAGAACCATTTCGTACTTGATCCCCGCTAAAATGAATCGACAAGAAAAGATTGAACAATGGTCTCGGTACTGGTGTTGGCGCCCTGGAAAACTCGCCAGATAATATTTTTCGGTTACTTTTGGCAAAAAAAAAAAGGGAATGGGTTTTTAGGGTCTCGAAGGAGGCTGGTCTACTGATAAAAGTAGAAGTATAAGATTTCGGAATGTTTGTAAATAGTAGTTGTTTTTACCCGTGTGATTTCAAATATGAATAGCTAATGCAAGTGCATTTGAGAGTTTTATATTGTGCTTCTTCTTTTTTATATTTTAGCGAAAGAAGATGCGTGATCGGAAATTTATCGGTGAACTTGACTAATGCGCTCGAGACTAGAAGGCCCAAAGAACTAATTAACATGACATCATTTTATTAATCCAATTTTGAGGTGTTGGCTGTAGAGGTCCGTCACACACGCGTCCTTAAACAACATCCACACCAGATGGCACTGATTTACTACTGCATTACTACCAATCATCTAGATCAGGTGTTCCCAACCGGTGGTACGCGTACCACTATTGGTTCGCGGAATCGCGGAAATATTTCAGGTAGCACGCGTGAGTGATGTAAGCAACATGTACTATCAATAACTTCTGTACGCATGTGCAGTGTGTACGCATGTGCAGTTCTTAACATGCATGATTGTAAAAAATTTAAATTTTGGTCAAGAAATAGTGTGGCTGCGGTGAATGAGGAGATAGGAAGTTTTATCGCCTACGTGCATGCCAGACTGGAACACTGACAATCTGGGTTCATATATATACTGGTTGATACACTACCTTCAAACTTATAGTTTTCTCATAGCCAAAAAAAATTGGCTACTATTTCCATAATCTCCGTTTTGTAAATTCAAAACCCCATTGCAATACTTTGCTTACCTAATATTTCATAAGGTATTTGAAAGTAAAAATTAGACTACTACACTGCTCAAAACAATAAGGGGTGCGGATTGTTTAAACCCTTTCACTCCCAATGATTCCATTTGGAATCATCAGCTTGCGATTTTTTTCTCACTAATGGAAGAATCAGGTCTTTTGAAGAATAAAATAATGCTTGTTTTAATTAAAAGAAAATATAAAAAAAACATGGTAAAATAAAATTCAATCCCAAAAAATTTTATGAAACAAATTTACCCTAAATTCTTCACGGTTGCACTCTTAGATTTTAAAATTTTATTTTGCCATTTTTTTTACTGATTAAGTTTGAAACATTTATTGTTACTATTTATTTAAAAGTTATTATTACAATTGTTCCCCTTAAATTTTAGTTTTAAAAAGTTAGATTTTCCCCTCTGTTTATTTTTACCATTTCATTCTGAATGCATTATGGGTCTATTTCACAAATTTTAGATTTTTAGAATAAAAGATAAAAAAGTCGGAACTGAATGGGTTAACAGAAGTACGCAAAGTGCACCCCTAATTATTATGAACAGTGTATTTTCACATAAAACTAGAACCAGCTAAGTTTCCATCTGTTCAATGGACTACGTTACACACAATTTTGCAGGGTATCAGCATGGAAAAACGTTATACTCCCCATCTACGCTTTTCAAATTAAAAAAAACAAGTAAAAAACAAACAACACAATATTATATTTCACACCTTAGATAAAAGCTTGAAGAAAGATGCTGAAAACCCGTCTCTACGTTGAAAAATATCGGATCTTTATAGAATAAAAAACAAAAGTAAACTCAGGATAATCCAAGCCACTATCAGTCTCAGTTTTTTCGAGGTTCCAAGATTTACAACCAGGGGTTTCGATTTAGATTATCTTCGGTAAACAATGAAGTAAGAGGTATTTGGGTGTGTTAAAGTATTCTTTGGGAATCCGTCTTTGGAAAGTGGCATTTCGAATTTGCGTTGAAACTATGGAAAGATGTGCCGATGTGTTTGGGTTTTCGAAGTTAATATTTGTTTATACAAATGTTTAGTGCGCTGTACAATTTCTGCTTTATTTGGACAGTTCAAGTAAATGTATACAGAGTAAATAATAATAACAAAATTAAGTTTTTTAAATTAATTCTTGTGTATTGCTAAAGAGAATAAAAATATTCAAGCATTAATTTTGACGTTTGTAACGGAAACTGTGGCTTACAAACGCTCTCTGATTTAAACTGAGGAATTTTAAATTTCTCTGCTTAAAAAATATATTACATTAAATATGATTTTTTGGCGTTTTTCAATACATATTTCTTAAAAAATCACCGTAAAAGTATATTTTGTATACTTTGAAATATCCTCAGTTTAAATCAAAGAGCAATACGAAGGAACAAAATATTTAAAAAAAAATTAATGATATCTCATATCGTCACTTACGTTCCCACATGTGCTATCTAACTTTGCAGAGTGGATCTGATTTACTGCACGGTAACTCTTGGAATGATTTTTTCGTATTTGGCGATAAATAATTCTTTGCGGCAATCTCTCTGACTTCGACTGATTCGCTTTCTTTGACTTCGCAACGATAACGTTTTCCGGCAACCCTATCTGACGATTATTTATTATTACAGTATAGAGAACGTGACGTCAAAAGTCGTCAGAATCCGGACTTTTGGTGCGATTTTGAAAGGTTCACCAAGGGTTACCGTACAGTAAATCTAAACCGTTCTGCAAAGTTAGGTAGCACATGTGGGAACTTAAGTGACGATATAGTTCCTGAGAAAACGTTCCTAAAGTTAGTAAAATTATCATGGGCGATATAGAACCCTCAGACTCCCCTTAAAATCGTAAACGTAAATAAGTGCACTACTGAGACCGGATAAATCAATGATATCCTTATGACACAAAGAACTTTCATCTTTTGCAATAATTTAAAATAGCTTTATTGTTAAAAGCAATGTAGAAAGGTTTCTTTGTAATGAAATTAAATATAACGCAATTTAAATTTGAGATTTCAGTAAAGTCATTCAATAATGGAAATAAAGTATATTGTTTAAAACGTATTCGTTTAATTGTTGGTGTTTTTAATTTCATATAGTTTTTTAAGTACTAATGAATTAGAATTTTATTGGAACAAATCATTTAGTTTTGATTTGTAAATTGATATTTATTTCGCATTTTAATCAAATGAAATCAATGGACATGTCTTGAGTGGCAACAGAAATGCTGGAATGAAAGTTAATTCTTTCGCTATTGGTGAATCAAAGTTCCGTGGAAACAAAGCACCAATCAGAGCACCTGTCGAAGGAAATACAGGAATGAAAGCTTTAATAAACTACGTGAACTAAGCATATTGCCATTCAATACATTTACTTTTAACTGCTGTAATGATCAAAAAACAAAAGAACTAATTATTTTTTTATTTATTATTACGATTTTACAAAATCAAAAAGTGAAGTGAATTTACAATTAAGTTTTTATATGGTAGCGCCATCTATTAAGCAAAACGTAAAACTAAAGTTATTTTAAGCGAAACTAAGCAGTATGTGCTGGTCAAATGTAAGTGTGTTCTTCTGATTAAAATAAGAGACTTATGTCAAATATGCACGTTATAAAAATTTCCGTTTTATCCAGTAGCAAAATATTAACTAATAAACTACATTTATTATTTAAATGTAACTCAGTATTAAAATTTGACAACGACTTTTTAAATAGCATGCAATTTAGTAAGTAAATGTTAAAGCTGCATAAATAAAAATTGGTTTTATGCCTCTTTTCTTTTACTTAAAAAAAACTAAATTTCTTAGTAGGTTAACTGTAATAATTTAACTATACTCCAACTCGTTATAAAATAAATATCGATTTAATTAAATTATTAACTTTTCAAGTAGACATTTACGATAATACACTAGAAAGAAAATCAACCACGCTATAAACTACCTACTTTCAACTTGTTTTTCATATTTTTACAAATTGTATTTTTTTTTTTTTAAATACATTTGAATTTTTCTTCAACATCGTTTTGTAAGATTTTTTTTAACGAAATACCTGAATAAATTCAATCTAAAAAAATTCCAACCTTACAAAATATTCTATGTTGTACAAAACCTAATTTGCCTTTTAAAAAAAACCTAAAGTTCATTGCGTAATCAAAGAGCTTAGTGGAGGAACGTTCTAAGTGACAAAAAGATGAAAACGTAAAAATGAGCTTTAAAGTTTTTTGTTTGCACTTAGATCTGTTGAAAACTGTACTTGCAAATCGTAAAAAATATACCAAACTTAAAGTTTATGAAAAAGGGGTAACTTCATATCGTTAAAGTAGTTAGTAATATGTTTATTGACGCAAAAATCTCAATTTTTCAAAAGTGTCACTTAGCACGTTCTCCCACTAAGCTCTTCAATTCCTATTCTTCAAAGGACCCGAGTACATCTCAAAACGAACATTTATTCTGATGCCATTCCGCAACGACAAAATTGGAAAGCCGCGCGGTTACAGTTTATCAAAGGAAGTATTCTTTTTATTTTTGACTTTGTTCTTGATCCTTCAAAGCAGCGCCAGTTCAAGTGTTTTCATTGAAATGTTTTTATATTCCACCGTCTAGGGACCAATGCTTCTTTTAGTTTGATATAACTGAAACTTAATTTACTATACTAATATGGTATAGTGTGGCGTACTTAAGTATTAGTTTTGTATAGCATTGCAATCAGTCAAACATCGTTATATAGAGGACTAAAGTATGAGTTTTACATTGTTAAAAATGTTGGAGCAAGATTGCACCGGAATCTTGAAATTTCTTAGCTGCCACAACTATTTCGTGCAGGGATACATCACTTTATGATGCTTTTAAGTTGCAGATCACCGCAAAAGTGGTGAATCTATGCTCCATATAGTGATGGAAGCTATAAAGCTCCAAAATTCTGGTGCAATCTTGCACCAACGTTTTTAACAATGTATATATCATTGTATCAGCCAAACTACGATATAGAGTACCAAAGTATAGTTTCATATAGCATTGTAACAGACAAACTTCGTTATGACGAGCTAAAGTATTAGTTTTATATTGCATTGTAATCAGTCAAACTTCTTTATGGAGTACCAAAATATTAGTTTTATATAGCATTGCACCATATTCAAACTTCAGTATGGGGTATTAAAGAATTAGTTTTATATAGCATTATAATCAGTCAAAATTTTGATAGGAAGTACTAAAGTATTAGTTTTATATTGCATTGTAATCAGTCAAACTTCGATATGGAGTACCAAAATATTAGTTTTATATAGCATTGCACCATATTCAAACTTCAGTATGGGGTATTAAAGAATTAGTTTTATATAGCATTATAATCAGTCAAACTTTGATAGGAAGTACTAAAGTATTAGTTTTATATAATTGCACCATTCAAACTTCGTTATGGAGTACAAAAGTAATAGTTCTAAATAGATCTCAAGTTCACCAAAATAAGACGCGCAGCCAATAAATGTCCGACAAATAAGAGATACGTGAAGAGGTAGTGCACGTTAAATATCCTCCTAAGTCCCGAAGCTGCGCACGATGTCGCTCTTAAAAATTGCGTTGGGTGCCTACTCGTCACTTGACTGTAATCTAAATTATGACGACCGTCATCAATATCTCTCTTGTAGCTATAATACAACGATAATTCAAACTTATCCTAATTACGTAAACATAACTATGCGACTTACAAGTCTCACAAACCAAAAGCAGCAAACTGCAACTCTGATCTTGTGTCTCGTTTACAAAATGGAAAACTTTGAACAAAGACATTTTTAAAAAAGGTCTATTCATGTTGAAAATAAAGCAGCCGAGTAAAGTTGAGTTGTCTTTGGAAAATGTAGATTTTCTTCATGACCGAACGACTAAAGCCTGCTTGTAAGTTATTCAATTTATTCGATCTCTGTTTGGAATTTGAGTATTCTTTATAAAGAAAATTATAAACAGAAATTCACAAATAACGCTGACATTTGAATGCAGAAGTTAAGGGTAAAAAAAAAGCTATATAAAATGTGCTATAATAAATATTACTCCATATAGAATAGCTTTTTATTGTTCTAAAATCTGACTAAAATCTAAAAAAAAAATTAAATATGATTTAGTATACCATATATATTATTTAATTTTAACTCACAATGCAATTTCAACTTTATTTAACGCAAAAGTTCGTCAAACGCAGCAGTATATTTCTAAAAACAAATCTTTTAAACAATGGTAATATATTAAACTAAAAAAAAGAAACCAACCAGCAGTATTTATAAAATCTATTAGTACTAAAATTAAAACAACCAATAAATTCCTATAAAAAAATCCAACAACTGCATTTTGTTTTCAAGATGTGTTACTCTGAACAAAATAACTTTTTTGAGAAAACACAAAATTTTGAAAAAATTAATTATTCAAATATGTCTTCGATATACAATATTGATATAATTTAAACTCACAATGCAATTTCAACTTTATATAATGCAAAGTTCGTACAACACAGATTTAATTATTACTTCAAAATATTAGCATTTAAACATTGGTAATATATTTTAACTTAAGAACAAAACAGACCTACAGCAGTGATAAAATATATTACTCAAGTTAAAACAACCAATAATTTCTCCATGCAAAAAAAAATCCCTTAACGGCATTTTGTTTTAAAGATGTATTGCTCTGAACAGAATAACTTATTCTGTACAAAATAAATTCTGAAAAAAAATGTTTTTTATATGTCTTCAATATACAATATTAATTTTGTACGTTTTACTCAAACTACAATTTAAACTTTGTTTAATGCAAAAGTTTGTAAATCATAGCTTTAGATTTCTAAAATCATAAGTTTTAAAGAATGGTAATATATTATTACTAAAGAAAAAAACAAACCTGCAGCAATAGAATCTGTTAAAACAACCAATAAATTCTCTTAGAAAAAAAATCCCTTAACGGCATATTGTTTGAAAGATGTATTGCTCCTAATAGAGTCATTATTTTTCTTGTAAAAAAAAACAAAATTCTTTATTTAAGAAAATGAATTATTTAAATATGTTTTCAATATACAATATTTATTGCATAATTTTAACTTTATTTAAAACAAGAGCTCGTAAAAACCATGATGTATTTTTCTAAAAACAAAACTTTTAAACATCGGTATCTTATTATAACGAAACAAACCCGCAACATCAATAGAATATATTACTTACGTTGAAACAACCAATAAATTCTCATACAAAAAAATCCCTTAACGGCATTTTGTTTTAAAGATGTATTGCTCTTAACAGAATCAGTTTTTCTTGTAAAAGAACAAGATTCTTAAAATATACAACTCTTAAAACTTATAATATAAACATCACTCTCATCATAAAAACCACCCATTTTAGTTTCCAAACAACAACAACGTAAGAAAAATACAAAATGGCGGAAAATGATGAAATTCGAACGATTCTAGCATAAAATGTACAGCTTTAATGGATTTTTTACGAAACAATATTGTCGACAGTTCTTGATATTTTGCAAAGATATTTTCTCGTAATTTTTTTTATCCAATGACCGTCTTACTTCTAAAACAAAAGAAATATAAAGAACAAAAGAAATATAAAGAACAAAAGAAATATAAACTTATGTAAATAAAATGCGAAATAATCATAAAGTTTTTTTTGGATATGTGTACAGAGCCTTAAAACAGGATTTATAATATTATATGTGTATAAAAAAAACATAATGTATGCTACGGAAAGGTACGACTGAAGTAAGTGCTAGATATTCTTATAGTAAACGCATTTCTTAAGGGGGTCTGGCACCTCCATAGAAGCCCATGTTAAATTGTCCAACTTTGGGGGCATCTCAAGAATTAACTAATTAATATATCCATTTCAAATTTTCACAGTTTCATCTATAGACATTTTTAAGTATTTTAACACAAGATTATTTTGAAAAACTAAAAACTAGATTAAATATGAATTTTTTTAAATATCGTTGAAGAATGTCAATATTTTTAACCAAAAAGATTTTTTTTCACTAAAGAAAGGGTAAAATAAAATTGCCTTTAATGTCAAAAATATTTTTCCAATCGTCTTAAAACTTTGTGACATTATTAATAAAGGTTGATATAGTATTTTAAGCCACTAATTTTTTTTTTAATTTTTTCAGTGATTTTGGGGTGCCACACCCCCTTAAGCTAAAGATACTGTTGTTGCTGTTGTTGTCGTCATTGTCGTCATTGACGTTGTTGTTACTAAACCTTCATGAAATAGTAACAGCTACATCTGGTCCATGAATCCTTATATTCCAGCAAATTCAAACGATACTAGAACATTCATGAATTGAAGTATATTCAAAACTAAATATTAATAAATTACATACCTATACATAAAACAAACAAAAATTATCACATAAACAATGATAGTAATTAAACAATTAACATTTTAATGCATGAATTCTTTTTTTCATCTTGAAAAAATATGCATGTATCTTTAATACTCATACATTAAGGGAAAATACTGAAAAAAAATTAACTGCATTGGAATTTAAATACTCTCAATTTTTAAAAATTTTGCCACATGGCACAAACCAACTACAAAATTCCAATTTTGATAAGAATGATTAGAAAACTATTAAATATGTTTTAAAATAACCCTCTTGAACTATAATTAAATTTTCAAAATTATTTATTTGTATTTAGTGTACTAATATTATTATACTTTGAATATTGCCAAAGACGTAATTTCACAGCAGTTAATAACTTCACTCTTTAATTTGGATACACTTTTACTACTGTCCTTTATGAGGGTTACTATTAACTAAAACTTCAAAATGGAATGTAATAGATGAAAAAACACAAATTTGTCGAGTAGGAGGTCTACTTTGATAGAATAGTGTGGATTATGTAACTTGTTACCAAACGGTAACAGTATACATCATTAGAGGGTTAAAACGAGTATAACCTCTTACGACCAGGCGTCCCCATTTGGGATCATTTTAAAACCTCCCCACAACAATTAACACATTAATTAGTTCCGAATATCAGTTTTCAGCCTTTGATTACAGGTATCAGTCATTTATTTCTATTTTAAAATATGAACGAGGGTCAATACGATATTAGAGTTCTTTTAAAAAAAATATTTTAAATTTGTTTTTTCTTAACGTTTCGGAAAGTTCTTTTAGTAGTTCATTTTAAAAGCATTTTGGTTTAAAAACAATTTTAAAATATTTTGTTAACTACAAATAAGTGATACGGCCTTTTTTTTGCATTTATAGCACAAAAAAATTTGTATTTTTAGAGTTGAAGGTGTGTCCCTAGCAACTATTAAACATAATATTTTTTAATTTCATTGCAAAATATACTTTTAAGCATATATTTGTATGAAAAGTATGTTTAGATTAAGAATACATGTGTAGGATTTTGCTTGCTTCTTTAGAGGTTAAAACACACTTTAATTAGAATTACACTGCTCAAAACAATTAGGGGAGCACACGTTTTAAACCCTTTCGCTCCCAATGATTACATTAGGAATCATCAGCTTGTGATTTTTTTTTTGACTAAGTTAAATTCGACACTTATGTATCGTTAAATACATCGTTAGATGGAAGAATAACGTATTTTGAAGAATTTAATATTTTTTTTATATGAATGAAAATATGAAAAATATGGTAAAATAAATTTCACTTTAAAACAGAGTTTTAGAAAATAAATTGACCCTTAACTTTTCATGCTTGCATTTTTTAGATGTTTAAAATGTATTTCAACTATTTTTAACAAAAAAGTTTTGAAAAAAGTTATTGTTATAATTTATTAAAAAGTTATTATTCCATTTCCCCCCTTTAAATTTAAGTATTAAAAACTTAAGATTTTTTCTCCTGTTTTTTACTATTTCATTTCGAATGCATAGTGAACCTATTTAACAAATTTTAGATTTATAGGATAAAAATTAAAAAGTTGGGAGTGAAGTTAAATTTGGAATTAAAAAGTGCTCCCCTAATTGTTTTGAGCAGTGTAGCTTCCCCAAAAACTTAAAAGAACACATGAAATTTCCATTTCGTATTTTCGGTCCCATCGCAGTACGGTCCCGTCGTTTTTTAATAATACACTCTTAAAATGAACGAGCGATTTTAACTATGAGTAATTTTTACTCCTCCAGTCTGGAAAATGCACTTCTCTTGGAGTGGATCCTTTGTGTGTTAAACCTCCGACATGATCACTCCAAATGAGTGATTTTAACTCAGTCTGATTTAATATTCACTCCTTTCCAGTGTCGAAAATGCACTTCTCCTACTTTAGTGGATTTCACTCGGTTTTTTTTAAGAGTGTACACTCAGAGCATACGTGCTCATTAATTTTATGTTCTCCACTGTAATGATGAAATCCAATGTCCTGATGCTGCGTACAATGTCGCCATACAGCTTCGTTGCATATCAACTCACACTCTTAAAACAAAAGAGTGAAATTCACTCCAGTTAGAGACGTGCATTTTCGACACTGGAAAGGATTGAATATTAACTCGGACTGAGTTATAATCACTCGTTTGGAGTGATCCTGTCGGAGGTTTAACACACAAAGGATCCACTCCAAAAGGAGAAGTGCATTTTCCAGACTGGAGGAGTGAAAATTAATCAGACTGAGTTAAAATCGCTCGTTCGTTTTAAGAGTGTAGTACACGCAGAACATACGTGCTCATTGATTTTATGTTCTCCACTGTAATGATGAAATCCAATGTCTTGGTGCTGCGTACGATGTCGCCATACATCTTCGTTGCATATCAACTCTGGTGCCTGCCTCGTCACTAGACCGCCCACGTCAAAATGAACGTGTTGATTGGTTGGTTGGTACACTCTAAAAAATGAATGCTCAAAAACGACGAAATTTTCCTTAATTTTGACGATTCCATTACTGGCAAATGCTCCGAGTTTTCGTTTCCTCAAAGTGAGGAAATTTGAATCGTCATTTTTATGAGGAATTGAATGTCGTATAATCTAAAGAAATATTTCGTCATTTTTGAGCATGTGAGTACAACAAAGAGATTCAGTTTCCTCAAAATCAAGATACAGAATCGTCAAATCCCGATCGTAAAAGTGAGGATTCGCGTTTACTCAAAAGTCACGCGAAAGTTTGACGAAACAATCCTCAAAATTAACGAAATGAGGCTTGAGGATTCATGAATCGTCAAAAATGAAAGTGCTTTTTCTGAGAGTGTAGACATATATATTCAGGTTTATGTGATCGGAAAGGGAACCGCTTATATACTTTCATCATGCACGACAGACACAACACACACATAAGTGGATCGATATATTTTTTAGAGACAGAGAGGCCAACTGGAGGATCCCCAGTATTGACTTGCTATCCCAAGAAGTTATGGATTTGGTATGGGAATTTGGAGGCGCAAGAATGAAAACTGGAGAGTTACGTCATCTGAAACAACCCAATTAGAAAGACTATCTCCTACGTTTCCGCGTCTGGCTATAGTGCGCTTACGGAGACTCAAAAATCTCCCCGACATTTTTTTTTTCTCCTTAAACGGGTATAAAAATAATAAATACTTATATTCTTAACATCCCTACCAGAAACAACAATGGAAAGGGGGAGTTACCAAAAAGTGCATTACCACGCTCCAAAAGTTTTATTAATGTCAAACTCAAACTTAAACTCACCAAAGAAAAAAAATTGCACTCGAAGAAAATAATAATAATAAAAAAATATATCATCCTTTGAACATTTAATTCTTCGAAAGATTCTTTCTTGATTAGGGTCGGTGGTTTCTTTAAGGGGGGTTCTAAGGAAATAGAACAAAATCTTCGATTGAAGGATCTTTTTGTAAGTTTAGGGACTTTAAGAAGCCTTGATTAAATATTGATTGGGTGGAGATAATGCTATGAATAGTTTTTTTGTTTTATGAGGGATCTTGTATTTTGGCATTACCATCTAGATTAACATAAGGCCTACACCTCACCACAGTTTAAGTATGCAGTATAGAAATGTTCTACGGAAAAAAGGGTAAATAGTTCTATCTTCCGAGAGCGAGAATCGAATAAAAAAGGTTTTTCACGTTCAATAAATAACTTTATTCGTTATTTCAAGACAAATTTTTATTTGTTTTTGCTTCATTTAGAGTGTAATATTAATTATTTTTTCCTCGATTTTGACGTAACAGGGCGAACGAATATCAGGGTGGACGTTATCGCGTAGGAGCGACCAATCAGATTGGGGTAGAATAACGTTTGTCTACGCGCGATTCCTCCGCGTAGAACATTTTAATGCTGCAAACTTAAGGTGTGTTTTGTTGTAAGGTGTGTGACGTCATGTTTAGCAAGCCGATTTTGAAGTTTTTACTATTGATCGTTATATACAGTCATTGGATACGTTTTGTGTTTTCTGAAAATTTATATTTGTGAAGATTTTGGGTGGATGGGGGCGCGTGCGTGTTCTTACTAAATTCCCATGGATAGTTCAGAAATATTTTGCTACTTTTTTTAGAACTCTCTTTTTTTTTTTAGTTTAGAGACTTTAGGAAGACTTGATTAAATATTGATTGGATGAAGATAATGCTTTGAATAGTTTTTTTGTTTCATGAGAGATCCTGTATTTTGGCATTGCCATCTAATTAACATAAGGCCTAAGGTGTGGACGTCATGTTTAGCAAGCCGATTTTGAAGTTCTTACTATTGATCGTTATGTACAGTCATTGGATACATTTTGTGTTTTCGGAAAATTCCTATTTGTTAAGGTATGGTATGTACATATATATTCCAGCTTGTGTGCTTGTTCAGAGAACCGCTTATAAGCTTTCGTCAAGTGGGACAGACACAGAAAGAGTTTTTGAAAGCACAAGAGACACGCAAAGAGAAGACAACACAAACACATAGACAAATAACAACAGTTATTGACGGTCACAAACATCCATGCCTGACCGGGATTCGAACCCAACCCCAGCAGCTCGAAAGGCTAGCATCCTAACGATTGCGCCACCGGGACGGCTCACATTTGTTAATATATATTAATATTCTTACTAAATTCCCATGGATAGTTAAGAAATATTTTGCTACTTTTTTAGAACTTTTTTTTCCAAGTTTAGAGACTTTAGGAAGACTTGGTTAAATTTAGATCTTCCGAATTCTAAAAAAAGATTGGAAAATTTTATTTTTTCCATTTTTAAATTCGGTTTTAGCTTCCACACTATACGTATATAACATAAAAAGTGGAAGGTAATATAATCGTTCAGTCCGTCCGTCTGTCTGTCCGTCACCCACTTTCATATTCCAAACTACAAATGCTACATGCAAGTGTGATGCGTCAAAAAATTCAAGTGTCAAAATTTAAAGACATTGAAAATCTTAGAAAAAGATTATAATTTGAAGTACTTACACTCTTTTTTTAAAAAAAAAAAAAACTGCAAAATTTGAAGAAAAAAAATACGATTTAAAAGCTTTAGGAGCCATTCTAATTAAATCCCCTGAGAAAATTGATTTCTTTTAAAAAGTAAATTAATAGAAATTTATTTTCGAGACATAAATCAGTTTGAAATGACGTCGAATACATATCACAAAGAGATTTTTTGATTGTATGTTGATATGAAATATTTTGCCTCTATTTAAAAGCGAGATTACATATTTATTCTTTGAAGATAAATAAATTTGGCAAACGATAAGAAATAATAATATAATTTTCGAAAGAAAATCAATGAAACTAGCCAACTTTTGCCTGTAAATGTTTAATGTAAAATTAATTTGTATTGGGCGTCTTTTTTTTTTCTTTTTTTTTTTCCTGTTGTACACAAAATGTTGAGTGGAAGAGACTGAAGAGTTGAGTGGCTAATAAGACTTTTTCTGTTACAAACCTTCTTCTTTTTATCTGCCGTGTCTTAAAAAGGAGTGGCGCCAAATATTGACAATCAGTAAGTATGTTTAGCAGTTAATTATTTTGAAGAAATTTTTTTCTTTCCTAAATCAACGGTTTTCTTAATACATTAAAATTTACAGCACATTAATTCCTGTTATGGTAATTAAGTTGACATTATAGTGTGTCTCTTTCAAAAAATATATTAATGCTTCGGTAATTTACTTGTTCAATGCGAAAAATTGCTTTGCCATCATAACATGTATTTCAAAAAAAAATAATAATTTATCTTTGAGCTATTTTAATTATTTTTAGTGTCTGGCCCATAGATGGCAGCACTACAAAACTAGTTCCTAATAAGTGGTACATTTAGTAAAAACATCTGGAATGTGAATTTTCTGCTTTACTAATATACTAAACAAAAATTAATAAAAAGTTCCCAAATAAATGTTAACATATTTTGTGACACAATTCTCAAATAAGAAAACAAATATTTATCATTATATTCGGATTTTTTTATTTGAAATAAGTTCGAAATAAAGTTCTTTTAGCTTCCACATTACGTTTTTAACGCAAAGTGGAAGATATTATAATCGTTCAGTCCGTCTGTCTGTCCATCCGTCACGAACTTTCATAGCGCAAACTACATTTGCTACAGAAAAGTGTGATGCGTCAAAAAATTCAGTGCATCAAATTAGAAGACATTGGAAATCTCAGTTAGTTAAAAAAAAATTAGAAAGTTAAAATTAATGAGAAAAGTTTTAAAAAAATCATGAAAAAAGAATAATAAGTAAATAAAATAGTCAAAAATTTAAAAACATATTTTTTTTTTAATGAATTTATTATCTTTTGATATATCTGATATAATTTATTATTTTAAGCAATAGATGGCAGCACCACGTCACTAAGTTTTTCAAAACAAACTCGGATATGAAAGTGTCAATGGTATTTATATTATAAAGTCTTCGTTATAGTGTTAATGGACTCGATAATAAATCACACTTCTAAGAAAATTTACGACCATTAGTCCAACATACTACCCCAGAAAACAAAATTAATTTTTTTTAATTAGATGAATGAAATCTCGCTAAAAATATATTTCGAGTTAAATAATAAAAAAAACTTACATTTTGTATGTTGAAGCTCCTGTCTTGAAATGTATTCTTAATAATATTCATATTTATTTAAAAACTTAATTTTCTTTTGAATCTTTGTTATTTTATCGAAAAATATTAATTCAGAAACTAAAAACGCCAATAAATTCAAAATTATTCAAACAGATGGCATGTTAGCCCTTATCATCTCTCAACAGCTTTTTAACAAAGCACAGAAAAAACACCTCTCAAACAACAATCAAATCAAAACACCTTATCAAAAATAAACTGTTAACCTTTTATACAGAACCCTTTTTTGTGGTAAAACTAAGCCTTTTCAAAAAGCACCCACAACACATCAAGCTCTTCCTTATTCCACACTAAACTGTGTAGTTTGGAACGATTGTAACTAACAATTGCTTCATTCAAGACGGTTTAGGTAATTTTTGCCGGACATGCTGTACCGAATGATCATACGGGCAATGTTTTCACATCGGACATCAAATGTTAAGTCAGATATGACATCGGACATCACATGTTAGATCATATATCACTTCAGACATCACATGTTAGATGAGATATCACATCGGACATCACATGTTAAGTCAGATATCACATCAGACATCACATGTTAAGTTTGATGTCACATCAGAAATCACATGTTAAGTTAGATATCACATCAGACATCACATGTTAACTCGGATATCATTTCAGGCATCACATGTTAAGTCAGATATATACAGGAAGATTTCCATACACATTTCTTCTTTTGCTTATCTAATGAAAGAACATTTATCGTAAAGACATTAACCTAGTTAACAATTAGTGATTCATTTGTAGTGGTTCTTTAGCTTTTAGGCTTTAAAAAATATTTCAGAAGAGAAAGACAAGGTTTGTTTGCTTGTCCATAGCACTCGAAAAATGTGTATTTGTACCGCTCCAAACATCAAATTCCACTAAATTGACGGACCGGACCGTTAATTAACCGTTGATTAAAACCATTATTTTTTGTCCAAAATTACTTGCAAAATATACTTATAATTGTTTGAAAAATATGTTTGCATCAATGTAATTTGTATACAATGTTTTTCGCAGGAGGGAAGAAGGTAAATATACGATATTTTCGATGTCTTTAAAAGATCAAGCAGTACTTATAAAGAACTCCTACTTCGATTTCAAATTTATTAACAAAGCATTCGTTATCAGTCGCATTGTTACACTGCTGTTGCTTTTAGATTCGACATAGTAAGATAAGTAGAAGCTTTCATAAAGTCTATGTCCGTCTGTCTGTCCATCAACCACTTATATAGTTGCAACTACAAATAAGTGTGATGCGTCAAGAGATTCAACGCATACAAATTATACGACATTGAAAATCTTTTTAAAAAATCAAATTTGAAGTCCTTCCATTATTATTTAAAAAAAAAAAAAACTGCAAAATTTAATATCCTTAAAGCATAAAATGCCATTAATATTCGAATTAAATCACTATTGGCCGATCACAACAATCACGCGAGAAACTTTAAATCTTTTCAATAATAAATAAAAAGAGATTTACACTGGCCCTTTGCCACCACATTAAAAAGAAAAATACTACCAAAAAATACCGTATAATTCTAAAATTACAAAACAAATACTAGAAAAGAGTTTCACGTTTTTTAAAGTCAGTAAAAATATTCCAAAATACAGCTGGTATTTGTATGGTATTCCTTTGAAATTTTAGAATGGAATTGTATTTTCTCGTAGCACTTTTCTCCTTAAAGTGGTGGCAACCCTGGCCCTCCAATTTTGGTCGTCCCGTCGCGTCTTAGCATTATAGGTCACGTGATCTGTCAATCTAATACTTTAACTCTGATATCTATGTTCTCTACTAAATAGAGATTATAGGAAATTTATTTTTGTAAATTAAAGCCTTGTGATAGTAGCTCTTTGGCATTAACATTAAAAAAATCTGGTTGCCCTACTTGTTTATAATTATGAACACTTGTATACCAGATCGGTGTATTAATACACTCTTAAAACAAACGAGTGAAATCCACTCCAGTATGAGAGGTGCATTTTCGACACTGGAAAGGAGTGAATATTAAAACAGACTGACTTAAAATCACTCGTTTGGAGTGATCCTGTCGGAGGTTTAACACACAAAGGATCCACTCCAAGAGGAGAAGTGCATTTTCCAGACTGGAGGAGTGAAAATTACTCAGACTGATTTAAAATCGCTCGTTCGTTTTAAGAGTGTATACCTGAGCTATTACGAATTGTGCTTTTCTAACACTTTCATAACAATTATTTTCAAATGCCATTTAACTCAAAATCAATTAAATACCTTTTACATCTATATCAAATTGACACAAGTGACAAAGCGAGATTTCAAAGACGCAACAATATTACAAAGAAAACGCAAAAGAAGACGCAACAACACAACAATCAAAAGCTAAGGGCGATCCCAAGTAGAGTTGACCTCACAAAACACAATTTTGTCTAGGTAAGGGAAAGAGCCGGGATTCAAGACGGCAAGAAAATGATGATATTTGTGACCTGTTGTTTGTGGCGGCAAGGAATATACTGATTTGGGATATTAATCCTGTTTTCTGAGTTAAATCATCATAATTAATGTTTTATGTCATTAGTTCAATCTTGTAAATGTAAATTTTAATTCTTATAAATGAAAATTTGAAATTTCGGAAAATCCAAAGAAAAAATATTACAATTTAAAAAAAAAAAAACAGCGAAATAAATAATGCGAAAAAACTTCACATAAAACGTAGTTAATACTTGCCACCTTTTGCAAATTATCGATTTTTTATATAATATTTTGAATTTTTATAATAGTTTTTATTTAAGCAAAATCTACAAAATTTAACAAATTTTTTAAACAACTTTAATAATCTGTTTTATTAGATAAAAGAAACACAATAAGGTTAGGTTAGGTTTGAATTATCGTCGTACTAGAGCTACACGAGGGCTATTGGCGACGGGCGTCGTATTTTAGAACCACAGTCAAGTGACGAGCCGGCACCTGAAGAGGCACCCAAAGCAACCGTTAAGGGCGACATCGTACGTAGCGTTAGGACTTTGAAGGATATTTAACGTGCACTCCCTTACACGGGGTATTATTCGTCGGACAGTTTTGGCAGCACGGGCCGTTTATAGGTCGGCAGTTATTTTGGCGATGCCCGGACCCAAACCTGGGACCCTTTCGCATGCTAGGCTAACCGACTGGGCTCCCCAGCCCCAACATAAACAGGATTAAATAACGTAAAAATAGGCGATCGAGTACGACGAATATGCAAACTTACCTAGCCTAAATAATAGAAACGCAATTAACCTAAATAATATAAACAAAACTAAATGAACAATATAAACGCAGTGAAAAAAACAATAAAAACTTAGTTAAGTAAGCAATATAAATTCAATTAAGTAAACAATCTAAACACAATTACGTGACAGTACAAACACAAATAAATTAACAACGAAAACCAATTAAACAAACGATATAAGGAAATTAAAAAAAACATTCAAATAAACAACATAAACACAATTTTATAAACAATATAAATACCCAATTAAACAATTTTGTTTTTAAAAAAAACTTTTAACCAACTGCAACTGCTCTCTAAAAAGCATACAACAACAACCTCAAGAAATCAGAGAGGCGTGTTCGGGTTTGGCGAGGTTTCTTTTGAATGGACTTGGCGACCGTTCGGCAACCCTGGCGGCGAATACACCTGGCATGATTTTACACCATCTGCTAGTTTGTGTCACCGCCGTATTTTTCCCCCCATTCACAAAAACAACCTGCTTCTTGGGGTGGGATAACTTTTTTCGGAACCTGCTGTTTTCGGCGATGGAAAGTAGCAGTGTGCTGGATTTTATGATATTCCTAAATAGCTAATTTCTGTGCATATTTCCTAAAAAAAAAGTACGGATCTTGATATTTATAGGGATCGGGGCGTTTCTTAGGGTAGTTTCACACACGATGGTTGCATTTTTGCCGCATTTACGGTTCCGGGCGATCGTTAAAAAAAAATTTAAGACAATTGGACTTTCACATGTGACGGGAAGGCAAACCGTACTTATAGTTTTTACCAGCATTTTTTTTATTAGATACCGTTGAAGCTGGTATCTTCGGCCATGGAGGCTTACTTTGGTCCACGAGTCGAAAAAATATTTGTTTCTTGAATTTTATCCGTAAAATGATCCCATCTTAACAATTTGGAAAGATGGAAACATTGCTTTTCATTTCATGTACAAAAAAAAAAATCGTAAAATTTTGGCAATCCTAGAAACGACATTTGTATTCTTACGAGCATTTAATGAAAAAATCAATTTCTTCCAACTTTTGTCTCGAACATCCACAAAAATATTGAAAATAGCTGGCTAATTGTCATGTAACTGTAGTGTAAGTCACGATTTAAGAAGAGGTTAAGCGATATCGTACGGATCCGGAAGTTTAAAAAAATAATCCATTTTCAATAATTCTTTTTTTTTTTTTATTTTGGTACTATTAATAATTACAGCAGCAGGGCATTTTTTGAAGTGTACCTACTTCCGAGTAGAATTAACTTGCCAGTTAAATATCAAATCTATAACAAAAAAAGTATTTCTGCATAAAATAATTATTGAATTAGCAACGTGCTCATATAACCCTGGAACAACAAATAGCGATACATATTTATTTACCCAATGTAGGTTTGTTTTTAAAGGGTTTAGCTGGTCGTTGACACTATCGACTTGTATAAATCAATTTTTTCTCAACATATACTTTAATTAAACTGAATTTTTATCTCAAAATTTTCTTCGGTATGAAAAAACAATACAAGTTCTATCGGAACGAATTTACCAGCAAGGTCAAAAGAACTACGAGTTAGTAGGCGCGTTTACCTGAGTCATCGAAGCCATGGATTGAATCGAAGCCATGATGAGTTTTAAGAAAGTAAATCATAAAAAAACAACAAAAACACACACAAAAAAAAAACAAAAAAAAAACACAAACAAATCAGTAATTGTGGAAATTTATAGTAAAATATGCTTCAAAATCACGCTTACGCAAAACATGATATCTTCACAAATTTCTGATTTTTTTTCCATCGTTTAAATTTAAATATGCTTAACTAACATTAATGAAGGTCATGAACTAAAATCATCGAAAATACATGGAAACAAGAGAGTAAAAATATTATAAATAGTTTTAAAATATCCAATTCTTAACACGATTCTATTTCAAAACTTTCTTCATACTGTTAAAAAACTACTGTAAAAATTTGGAAGCAATTGATAACAAAGAACTTCAGTTTTTATGTTTTGCGTAATTCGTAATGCGTTTAAAAAAAAATGCAAAAACAAGCTAAAAAAGCTTTTAAGTGCTATAAATTCGTTTCTATTAAAAACTAGAAACTAAAATGAAACAGATTTAGAAAGTTGAACGTTTATTTTATATTAAAAGCCAAAAAACAAGTGTTTTATTTGTAGTCGATTTTTGCTGAAAAAAAGTTATCAAATACCTAAATGGAGGGTTTGGCATTCCAGGGTTTCGATGGCTCATGTAAACGAGTCTAAAATCTACTAAGGTTTGCAGTTCAAACATAAGAAAGGTAATTTCACACACGTAGACTAAACACACAAAAACTCACCAGGAAAAAAATCATTGCATTTACTCAAACATCTGAGCAAACATCTTTCCATTCTTCTTATTGACCGTTTGAGTGTCTTTGACCGTCTTGAGTCAACAGTAACTTGCACATCAGTGGCAGCTAATGAAACATCGGAGGCGAGAAGATGGTAATGAGTCAAAAGGTCGTAGCTTTTAAGAAGCAAATATTATATTTTCCTGTTAATAAAGTAGCAAGGTGTTTGTTTTCGAAGTTGCGTTGTCCATTGCATGTCTTCCATTGATGATGTTTTCATGCTGGAGATTTAACCATCTTAATCTAACAATAAGCAGCGCATCAGTGGCAGCTAATGAAACATCGGAGGCGAGAAGATGGTAATGAGTCAAAAGGTCGTGGCTTGCAGGAGGCAAATATTATATTTCCCTTTAATAAAGTAGCAAGGTGTGTTGCCTTTGTAGTTACGATGTCCAGTTTTGCATGTTTTCAATAGGGGTTGTTTTCATGCTGAAGATTTAACCATCGTAATCGAACAAAGAGCAGTACAGTGGCAGCTAGTGAAACATCGGAGGCGAGAAGATGGTAATGAGTCAAAAGGTCGTGGCTTGCAAGAGGCAAATATTATATTTCCTTTTAATAAAGTAGCAAGGTGTGTTGCCTTTGTAGTTACGATGTCCAGTTTTGCATGTTTTCAATAGGGGTTGTTTTCATGCTGAAGATTTAACCATCTTAATCGAACAAAGAGCAGTACAGTGGCAGCTAGTGAAACATCGGAGGCGAGAAGATGGTAATGAGTCAAAAGGTCGTAGCTTTCTAAAGCAAATATTATATTTTCCTGTTAATAAAGTAGCAAGGTGTGTTGTTTTCGAAGTTGCGTTGTCCATTGCATGTCTTCCATTGATGATGTTTTCATGCTGGAGATTTAACCATCTTAATCTAACAATAAGCAGCGCATCAGTGGCAGCTAATGAAACATCGGAGGCGAGAAGATGGTAATGAGTCAAAAGGTCGTGGCTTGCAAGAGGCAAATATTATATTTCCTTTTAATAAAGTAGCAAGGTGTGTTGCCTTTGTAGTTACGATGTCCAGTTTTGCATGTTTTCAATAGGGGTTGTTTTCATGCTGAAGATTTAACCATCTTAATCGAACAAAGAGCAGTGCAGTGGCAGCTAGTGAAACATCGGAGGCGAGAAGATGGTAATGAGTCAAAAGGTCGTAGCTTTCTAAAGCAAATATTATATTTTCCTGTTAATAAAGTAGCAAGGTGTGTTGTTTTCGAAGTTGCGTTGCCCATTGCATGTCTTCCATTGATGATGTTTTCATGCTGGAGATTTAACCATCTTAATCTAACAATAAGCAGCGCATCAGTGGCAGCTAATGAAACATCGGAGGCGAGAAGATGGTAATGAGTCAAAAGGTCGTGGCTTGCAAGAGGCAAATATTATATTTCCTTTTAATAAAGTAGCAAGGTGTGTTGCCTTTGTAGTTACGATGTCCAGTTTTGCATGTTTTCAATAGGGGTTGTTTTCATGCTGAAGATTTAACCATCTTAATCGAACAAAGAGCAGTACAGTGGCAGCTAGTGAAACATCGGAGGCGAGAAGATGGTAATGAGTCAAAAGGTCGTAGCTTTCAAGAAGCAAATATTATATTTTCCTGTTAATAAAGTAGCAAGGTGTGTTGTTTTCGAAGTTGCGTTGTCCATTGCATGTCTTCCATTGATGATGTTTTCATGCTGGAGATTTAACCATCTTAATCTAACAATAAGCAGCGCATCAGTGGCAGCTAATGAAACATCGGAGGCGAGAAGATGGTAATGAGTCAAAAGGTCGTAGCTTTCAAGAAGCAAATATTATATTTTCCTGTTAATAAAGCAGCAAGGTGTGTTGTTTTCGAAGTTGCGTTGTCCATTGCATGTCTTCCATCGATGATGTTTTCACGCTGAAGATTTAACCATCTTAATCCAACAATAAGCAGCGCATCAGTGGCAGGCAGTGGCATCTGATGAAACATCGGAGGCGAGAAGATGGTAATGAGTCAAAAGGTCGTAGCTTATAAGAGGCAGATATTATATTTTCCTGTTAATAAAGTAGCAAGGTGTGTTGTTTTTGAAGTTGCGTTGTCCATTGCATGTCTTCCATCGATGATGTTTTCATGCTGGAGATTTAACCATCTTAATCTAACAATAAGCAGCGCACCAGTGGCAGCTAATGAAACATCGGAGGCGAGAAGATGGTAATGAGTCAACAGGTCGTAGCTTGTAAGAGGCAATTATTATATTTCCTTTTAATAAAGTAGCAAGGTGTGTTGCTTTTGCATTTGCGATGTCCATTGCATGTCTTCCATCGATGATGTTTTCACGCTGAAAATTTAACCATCTTAATCCAACAATAAGCAGCGCATCAGTGGCAGGCAGTGGCATCTGATGAAACATCGGAGGCGAGAAGATGGTAATGAGTCAAAAGGTCGTAGCTTTCTAAGGCAAATATTATATTTTCCTGTTAATAAAGTAGCAAGGTGTGTTGCCTTTGTAGTTACGATGTCCAGTTTTGCATGTTTTCAATAGGGGTTGTTTTCATGCTGAAGATTTAACCATCTTAATCGAACAAAGAGCAGTACAGTGGCAGCTAGTGAAACATCGGAGGCGAGAAGATGGTAATGAGTCAAAAGGTCGTAGCTTTCAAGAAGCAAATATTATATTTTCCTGTTAATAAAGTAGCAAGGTGTGTTGTTTTCGAAGTTGCGTTGTCCATTGCATGTCTTCCATCGATGATGTTTTCACGCTGAAGATTTAACCATCTTAATCCAACAATAAGCAGCGCATCAGTGGCAGGCAGTGGCATCTGATGAAACATCGGAGGCGAGAAGATGGTAATGAGTCAAAAGGTCGTAGCTTATAAGAGGCAGATATTATATTTTCCTGTTAATAAAGTAGCAAGGTGTGTTGTTTTTGAAGTTGCGTTGTCCATTGCATGTCTTCCATCGATGATGTTTTCATGCTGGAGATTTAACCATCTTAATCTAACAATAAGCAGCGCATCAGTGGCAGCTAATGAAACATCGGAGGCGAGAAGATGGTAATGAGTCAAAAGGTCGTGGCTTGCAAGAGGCAAATATTATATTTCCTTTTAATAAAGTAGCAAGGTGTGTTGCCTTTGTAGTTACGATGTCCAGTTTTGCATGTTTTCAATAGGGGTTGTTTTCATGCTGAAGATTTAACCATCTTAATCGAACAAAGAGCAGTACAGTGGCAGCTAGTGAAACATCGGAGGCGAGAAGATGGTAATGAGTCAAAAGGTCGTAGCTTTCAAGAAGCAAATATTATATTTTCCTGTTAATAAAGTAGCAAGGTGTGTTGTTTTCGAAGTTGCGTTGCCCATTGCATGTCTTCCATTGATGATGTTTTCATGCTGGAGATTTAACCATCTTAATCTAACAATAAGCAGCGCATCAGTGGCAGCTAATGAAACATCGGAGGCGAGAAGATGGTAATGAGTCAAAAGGTCGTGGCTTGCAAGAGGCAAATATTATATTTCCTTTTAATAAAGTAGCAAGGTGTGTTGCCTTTGTAGTTACGATGTCCAGTTTTGCATGTTTTCAATAGGGGTTGTTTTCATGCTGAAGATTTAACCATCTTAATCGAACAAAGAGCAGTACAGTGGCAGCTAGTGAAACATCGGAGGCGAGAAGATGGTAATGAGTCAAAAGGTCGTAGCTTTCAAGAAGCAAATATTATATTTTCCTGTTAATAAAGTAGCAAGGTGTGTTGTTTTCGAAGTTGCGTTGTCCATTGCATGTCTTCCATTGATGATGTTTTCATGCTGGAGATTTAACCATCTTAATCTAACAATAAGCAGCGCATCAGTGGCAGCTAATGAAACATCGGAGGCGAGAAGATGGTAATGAGTCAAAAGGTCGTAGCTTTCAAGAAGCAAATATTATATTTTCCTGTTAATAAAGCAGCAAGGTGTGTTGTTTTCGAAGTTGCGTTGTCCATTGCATGTCTTCCATCGATGATGTTTTCACGCTGAAGATTTAACCATCTTAATCCAACAATAAGCAGCGCATCAGTGGCAGGCAGTGGCATCTGATGAAACATCGGAGGCGAGAAGATGGTAATGAGTCAAAAGGTCGTAGCTTATAAGAGGCAGGTATTATATTTTCCTGTTAATAAAGTAGCAAGGTGTGTTGTTTTTGAAGTTGCGTTGTCCATTGCATGTCTTCCATCGATGATGTTTTCATGCTGGAGATTTAACCATCTTAATCTAACAATAAGCAGCGCACCAGTGGCAGCTAATGAAACATCGGAGGCGAGAAGATGGTAATGAGTCAACAGGTCGTAGCTTGTAAGAGGCAATTATTATATTTCCTTTTAATAAAGTAGCAAGGTGTGTTGCTTTTGCATTTGCGATGTCCATTGCATGTCTTCCATCGATGATGTTTTCACGCTGAAAATTTAACCATCTTAATCCAACAATAAGCAGCGCATCAGTGGCAGGCAGTGGCATCTGATGAAACATCGGAGGCGAGAAGATGGTAATGAGTCAAAAGGTCGTAGCTTTCTAAGGCAAATATTATATTTTCCTGTTAATAAAGTAGCAAGGTGTGTTGCCTTTGTAGTTACGATGTCCAGTTTTGCATGTTTTCAATAGGGGTTGTTTTCATGCTGAAGATTTAACCATCTTAATCGAACAAAGAGCAGTACAGTGGCAGCTAGTGAAACATCGGAGGCGAGAAGATGGTAATGAGTCAAAAGGTCGTAGCTTTCAAGAAGCAAATATTATATTTTCCTGTTAATAAAGTAGCAAGGTGTGTTGTTTTCGAAGTTGCGTTGTCCATTGCATGTCTTCCATTGATGATGTTTTCATGCTGGAGATTTAACCATCTTAATCTAACAATAAGCAGCGCATCAGTGGCAGCTAATGAAACATCGGAGGCGAGAAGATGGTAATGAGTCAAAAGGTCGTAGCTTTCAAGAAGCAAATATTATATTTTCCTGTTAATAAAGCAGCAAGGTGTGTTGTTTTCGAAGTTGCGTTGTCCATTGCATGCCTTCCATCGATGATGTTTTCATGCTGGAGATTTAACCATCTTAATCTAACAATAAGCAGCGCACCAGTGGCAGCTAATGAAACATCGGAGGCGAGAAGATGGTAATGAGTCAACAGGTCGTAGCTTGTAAGAGGCAATTATTATATTTCCTTTTAATAAAGTAGCAAGGTGTGTTGTTTTTGAAGTTGCGTTGTCCATTGCATGTCTTCCATCGATGATGTTTTCATGCTGGAGATTTAACCATCTTAATCTAACAATAAGCAGCGCATCAGTGGCAGCTAATGAAACATCGGAGGCGAGAAGATGGTAATGAGTCAAAAGGTCGTGGCTTGCAAGAGGCAAATATTATATTTCCTTTTAATAAAGTAGCAAGGTGTGTTGCCTTTGTAGTTACGATGTCCAGTTTTGCATGTTTTCAATAGGGGTTGTTTTCATGCTGAAGATTTAACCATCTTAATCGAACAAAGAGCAGTACAGTGGCAGCTAGTGAAACATCGGAGGCGAGAAGATGGTAATGAGTCAAAAGGTCGTAGCTTTCAAGAAGCAAATATTATATTTTCCTGTTAATAAAGTAGCAAGGTGTGTTGTTTTCGAAGTTGCGTTGCCCATTGCATGTCTTCCATTGATGATGTTTTCATGCTGGAGATTTAACCATCTTAATCTAACAATAAGCAGCGCATCAGTGGCAGCTAATGAAACATTGGAGGCGAGAAGATGGTAATGAGTCAAAAGGTCGTGGCTTGCAAGAGGCAAATATTATATTTCCTTTTAATAAAGTAGCAAGGTGTGTTGCCTTTGTAGTTACGATGTCCAGTTTTGCATGTTTTCAATAGGGGTTGTTTTCATGCTGAAGATTTAACCATCTTAATCGAACAAAGAGCAGTACAGTGGCAGCTAGTGAAACATCGGAGGCGAGAAGATGGTAATGAGTCAAAAGGTCGTAGCTTTCAAGAAGCAAATATTATATTTTCCTGTTAATAAAGTAGCAAGGTGTGTTGTTTTCGAAGTTGCGTTGTCCATTGCATGTCTTCCATTGATGATGTTTTCATGCTGGAGATTTAACCATCTTAATCTAACAATAAGCAGCGCATCAGTGGCAGCTAATGAAACATCGGAGGCGAGAAGATGGTAATGAGTCAAAAGGTCGTAGCTTTCAAGAAGCAAATATTATATTTTCCTGTTAATAAAGCAGCAAGGTGTGTTGTTTTCGAAGTTGCGTTGTCCATTGCATGTCTTCCATCGATGATGTTTTCACGCTGAAGATTTAACCATCTTAATCCAACAATAAGCAGCGCATCAGTGGCAGGCAGTGGCATCTGATGAAACATCGGAGGCGAGAAGATGGTAATGAGTCAAAAGGTCGTAGCTTATAAGAGGCAGATATTATATTTTCCTGTTAATAAAGTAGCAAGGTGTGTTGTTTTTGAAGTTGCGTTGTCCATTGCATGTCTTCCATCGATGATGTTTTCATGCTGGAGATTTAACCATCTTAATCTAACAATAAGCAGCGCACCAGTGGCAGCTAATGAAACATCGGAGGCGAGAAGATGGTAATGAGTCAACAGGTCGTAGCTTGTAAGAGGCAATTATTATATTTCCTTTTAATAAAGTAGCAAGGTGTGTTGCTTTTGCATTTGCGATGTCCATTGCATGTCTTCCATCGATGATGTTTTCACGCTGAAAATTTAACCATCTTAATCCAACAATAAGCAGCGCATCAGTGGCAGGCAGTGGCATCTGATGAAACATCGGAGGCGAGAAGATGGTAATGAGTCAAAAGGTCGTAGCTTTCTAAGGCAAATA
This sequence comes from Hylyphantes graminicola, assembly GCA_023701765.1. NCBI lineage: Eukaryota > Metazoa > Arthropoda > Arachnida > Araneae > Linyphiidae > Hylyphantes > Hylyphantes graminicola. The sequence goes on along the minus strand of CM043112.1, from coordinate 49,045,952 downwards.
TTATATTTTCCTGTTAATAAAGTAGCAAGGTGTGTTGCCTTTGTAGTTACGATGTCCAGTTTTGCATGTTTTCAATAGGGGTTGTTTTCATGCTGAAGATTTAACCATCTTAATCGAACAAAGAGCAGTACAGTGGCAGCTAGTGAAACATCGGAGGCGAGAAGATGGTAATGAGTCAAAAGGTCGTAGCTTTCAAGAAGCAAATATTATATTTTCCTGTTAATAAAGTAGCAAGGTGTGTTGTTTTCGAAGTTGCGTTGTCCATTGCATGTCTTCCATTGATGATGTTTTCATGCTGGAGATTTAACCATCTTAATCTAACAATAAGCAGCGCATCAGTGGCAGCTAATGAAACATCGGAGGCGAGAAGATGGTAATGAGTCAAAAGGTCGTAGCTTTCAAGAAGCAAATATTATATTTTCCTGTTAATAAAGCAGCAAGGTGTGTTGTTTTCGAAGTTGCGTTGTCCATTGCATGCCTTCCATCGATGATGTTTTCATGCTGGAGATTTAACCATCTTAATCTAACAATAAGCAGCGCACCAGTGGCAGCTAATGAAACATCGGAGGCGAGAAGATGGTAATGAGTCAACAGGTCGTAGCTTGTAAGAGGCAATTATTATATTTCCTTTTAATAAAGTAGCAAGGTGTGTTGCTTTTGCATTTGCGATGTCCATTGCATGTCTTCTATCGATGATGTTTTCATGCTGAAGATTTAACCATCTTAATCCAACAATAAGCAGCGCATCAGTGGCAGGCAGTGGCATCTGATGAAACATCGGAGGCGAGAAGATGGTAATGAGTCAAAAGGTCGTAGCTTATAAGAGGCAAATATTATATTTTCCTGTTAATAAAGCAGCAAGGTGTGTTGTTTTCGAAGTTGCGTTGTCCATTGCATGTCTTCCATCGATGATGTTTTCACGCTGAAGATTTAACCATCTTAATCCAACAATAAGCAGCGCATCAGTGGCAGCTAATGAAACATCGGAGGCGAGAAGATGGTAATGAGTCAACAGGTCGTAGCTTGTAAGAGGCAATTATTATATTTCCTTTTTATAAAGTAGCAAGGTGTGTTGTTTTTGAAGTTGCGTTGTCCATTGCATGTCTTCCATCGATGATGTTTTCATGCTGGAGATTTAACCATCTTAATCTAACAATAAGCAGCGCACCAGTGGCAGCTAATGAAACATCGGAGGCGAGAAGATGGTAATGAGTCAACAGGTCGTAGCTTGTAAGAGGCAATTATTATATTTCCTTTTAATAAAGTAGCAAGGTGTGTTGCTTTTGCATTTGCGATGTCCATTGCATGTCTTCTATCGATGATGTTTTCATGCTGAAGATTTAACCATCTTATTTCAACAGTAACCTGCACATCAGTGGCATCTGATGAAACATCGGAGGCGAGAAGATGGTAATGAACCAAAAGATTTAGGTAAAAGGTACTTTTTATCATTCTTAAAGGCTGTGTTACCGAATTAAATACCAATATTAAAATGTTTAAACATAAAAATAACACAATTATAAGATACATAGTTATTAGAAATGTTATATAACTTAACATTTACATTTTAGTTCATATTGGAATGACATTCCACCATGAATACCAGAATTGATTGTAGCTCAAAAGAAAAATAAACTTGTACTTTAATTAGGAAAATAACAAGTTTTTTGAAGCAAGATTTAATAACAAAAAATCTTTTTAAAAAGTAAACGATTTTAAAAGAAAAAACGGTTTTAAACGATTATAAAAAGAAAAAAATAATGTATACTCGTGATTAGGAATTTGAAAATGTTTACATTTCGACGTTAGCAGTTTTGAATGTTGTACGCTTCTGGCATTTTATATTTATATTTTTAAGGTTTAAAATTGTTTAATTTAAAAAATACTCTCAAAATGGGTAATCATAAAAGTAAGACTTCTTCAAGTGTAAAACATAATACACTTTTATATACGTTTTTGAAAGTGCAAAGTTCCATAAAGTAATCCTTACATCTTGAACCAAAGTTATCCGCATTTATCGGCAAACGTTTCCCATTGACCGATAATTAAATAAAGCATAAAAAATTTAAAGAGACTCACACTCTTAAAACAAACGAGCGATTTTAAATCAGTCTGATTTAATTTTCACTCGTTCCAGTGTCGAAAATGCACTTCCCCTGTAGGAGTGGATTTCACTCTTTTGTTTTAAGAGTATGTAGATTAAAACAAATGTTGTAATATTCATCTCCATTAACAAAATAATAGTATATAGTGCTTATTTAGCTGGGTAATGCCATGCAAAATTATCCTGTCTGTAGTGTAAATCACGTTTGTAAAAAATTATCATCACTACAACTTTAACATTAAATGAAAAAAAAAATTGTGGAATAGTTAATCATCTACACTTATTATAGCTAAATAATGTAACGTACTTTGTTTAATTTGATTCATTTTTTAAATTTAAAAACCTTCTAAAGTTCCGTTGTGTGCCCGCAAAGGTGTAGAACTCGTCGTTTGACCAGGGTTCCAAATTACGAGGCGTAATTGACTGTGTTAAAACTCCTAAAGTGGTCTGGAAAATAGACAACCGGAAACGGTTAAATTACCAAATTACCGAAAGTGGGGCGTCAACAAGATCGTGTAAGCCTGATCAACTGTATTGCTTTATCTAGATTGCAGACTTTTTTACGAACTTAAATAATTAATTTATTTAAAAACCGGATGTTAATTTTTAAAGTTATCTATGCTAAAGTTTAAATTTGAAAGATAATTTTGTGATTAAATACAGGTAATAAATTCTATCATCAAGTGAATCTTCAATACTGCAGTTGTTGTGTGACTTCTTCAATCTGCGTAAGTTATTTGAACTAAACTAACCTTCTATCATAAATGGCAAATAAAATGTTCCTTCATATATAGAGAATTTATCATGAAACAGAGTTTCTATAAACATTCAAGATGTTCATCAATTAACGATGATTTTTCAAGGAAAAAAATTGTCCTAAAATACCAATGAATGCAGTAAAGTTTTTCAAATTTATTTATTTATAGCAACTTAGAAAATATTTATGTAACAACGAAGAAGTTTGGATGTGCGATTTTGTTTACAAACGTTAGGGAAAATGATCCTTCCATTATAGAAGAATTTATCATGAAATAAATTTTCTATAAGCATGCAATTTCCCGGTGAAATATTGGCCTTAAAATCGTGGTACCCTCAATAATGAAATATTTATTAATTTATAGCAATTAAGAAAATATTTATATAACAAACGGAGAATTTTGATTGTGCAATTTTGTTTATAAGGGCAGGGGAAAATGATCCTTCCATTATAGAAGAATTTATCATGAAATAAATTTTCTATAAGCATGCAATTACCTGGAGAAATATTGGTCCTAAAATCGTGGTTCCCTCAATAATGAATTATTTATTAATTTATAGCAATTAAGAAAATATTTATATAACAAACGGAGAATTTTGGTTGTGCAATTTTGTTTATAAGGGGCAGGGAAAAATGATCCTTCCATTATAGAAGAATTTATCATGAAATACATTTTCTATTAACATACAATTTCCTGGAGAAATATTGGTCCTAAAATCATGGTTCCCTCAATAATGAATTATTTATTAATTTATAGCAATTAAGAAAATATTTATATAACAAACGGAGAATTTTGGTTGTGCAATTTTGTTTATAAGGGGCAGGGAAAAATGATCCTTCCATTATACAAGACTTTATCATGAAATACAGTTTCTATTAACATACAATTTCCTGGAGAAATATTGGTCTTAAAATCGTGGTACCCTCAATTATGAAATATTTATTAATTTATAGCAATTAAGAAAATATTTATATAACAAACGGAGAATTTTGGTTGTGCAATTTTGTTTATAAGCGGCAGGGAAAAATTATCCTTCCATTATAGAAAAATTTATCATGAAATACAGTTTCTATTAACATACAATTTCCTGGAGAAATATTGGTCATAAAATCGTGGTACCCTCAATAATGAACTATTTATTAATTTATAGCAATTAAGAAAATATTTATATAACAACGGAGAATTTTGGTTGTGCAATTTTGTTTATAAACGGCAGGGAAAACGTTCCTTCCATTATAGAAGAATTTATCATGAAATACAGTTTCTATAAACATACAATTTCCCGGAGAAAAATTGGTCCTAAAATTGTGGTACCCTCAATAATGAAATCTTTATTAATTTATAGCATTTAAGAAAATATTTATATAACAGCGGAGAATTTTGGTTGTGCAATTTTGTTTATAAGCGGCAGGGAAAAATTATCCTTCCATTATAGAAAAATTTATCATGAAATACAGTTTCTATTAACATACAATTTCCAGGAGAAATATTGGTCCTAAAATTGTGGTACCCTCAATAAGGAAATTCTTTGTCTTCTAAACAAAAATAAGTCTGATAATTTGAGCTTGATGCCGAATTGCCCTTTGATGTAAACGTTTGTTGTACTGTAATATGCCGAATAGTCTTATCTAAATACTAAAAAAAAAACTAAATGTTAAAAATATCCGCGCATAATATAAAATATGTATTAAATATCTGCTGTTTTTACCGAATATTGCGAGTGAGACTGAAACACCCTTATGAAATCAAGAAAGAAAGAATGAAAAATGAAAACTTTCGTAATCTGTATTGAGAAATTATTACCTAGGTTTAATCACACTGAGTTTCATACTTTTTGGTAGGATTTTTTAGGAGCGAACTGAACCTACATATTTTCGTAGCTCAAAAACCAGTTTAACCTCTTGCGACCTTGGGTCTCTATTTGGGGGCATTTTTAAAACCTCCCCATAAACAATTAACACGTTAATTGGCTCCGAAATTGACCTGGTCCGATAGAAGAAGATCTAAGTATCAGTTTTCCGCCTTTGAGACTGATACGGCCTTTTTTTGTTGCATTTATAGCACACAAAAAAATTGTATTTTTAGAGTTTAAGCCGTGTACCTAAGTAGCTATATAAACATAATTTTTTTTAAAAAATTTCTTTGAAAAACATACTTTTAAAATATACTTTTTTAAGAATATACTTGTAGGATTTGCTAGGGTCTTAAGAGGTTAAAGAAAATATTAAATAATGTAATATGTAAATTAGAAGAAATGCAAAAGGTACACAAATTCTGCGCTATCTGTAAAAAGTTGGTTTACTTTCAAATTTGTTCCCTATGTTAGTTACTTTTAAATATGATTTTTCCAAGTTGGCCTTTTGATGACATTACAGCTTCCCCTGAACTTTTTTTTAATTAGCTCACAGCAATTTGAAACAACCTAAAGGTAATGTTTCAGATAATATAACGCTGTTGTTTTCATTTTTCTGTGATTTCATTGGTTGCTTTGGTTTCACTTTAAAAATAACCAGTATGGATTAAAAAAAATTGATTCTGTGCTAGCTTTCTTTGAAAAATGTTTTGAACAACCAACAGCAAAGCTGGAATTTAACAGTTTAAAATTTTAATAAGTAAAATATTCTTAAAAAATTCGTTTTCGAATACCATAAAAACAATAGTAATTCCGGACAACAAAGGAAAACAAACCGTTGGAGATGTTGCCACCCAAGACGTGAAACAACCCCAATTATATCCGAGAAACCAATCTCCAACCGTACTCATCCAACCATTAAAAAAATAATCTCAGGTAAAATACACAGTGATAACTCGCCAACTTCTAGCAACCTCTCCAGGGCGTCTCACTCTCCAATGAGAAAACCATCAACTTACTTCACTTCGTAGGAGGTAGAGTAAAAGAGAAGAACCTTATTTTCGAATTTTCGAACCTCGGAAAGTAAAAAAAAAAAGAACGTCTGTGTTTACAAAGTGACATTCGAACTGTGTGATGGAAATAATCGTCTGATATTTTCACCGAAATGGATACAAAAATCTGGAAATTTGTATTTTTCGTCGTGGCTGTGACAGGAGTTTTTGGAATTCGGGAAGAGAAAGGTAAGATTTTTGCGGAAAATTTTTCTCCCGTTTTTTAGGTTGTTGTTGAAGAAACTATTTGTTTACGCCACCTGTTTTTTAAAGAAGAGTAATTTTACTGAATACCTGGTTATTCACAATTTTCTGTTTACCTTCTGATCATTTTTAAAAAAATTGTTTACATTCTATTTATCAACAATTGCGTACTCCTCATATTTGCTAATGATAAAGTCACATTATACTCGTTCAAACAAATTTATTATTTTGCCAATGTTCATAAAACACTTTCTTTGAAATTCACTCACTTTTTCCTCTTTGTATATAAAATAAATATTTTAATATTATTTACCAAAAAATGAAAGTGGAAATAAATCAATTTTTAAAAGAAATTTCTTGCTAATATCATACTTGTCTCAAAAGTTTTAAACCTAAAAATCTATATCTAAATAAATGAGCAATTGATTAAAGTAAATTAATTGCAGATAATTTTGTAAAAGAAGCAATTTTACAACGTGAAGGAATGTTAATTTAATTTCCATAAGATTTAATTATTAATAAATGCAAATATTTATTTAAATAATACATTTACTGTCCTTGTATTTGACTTTTGAAAAATTTAGTGAAAAAATAACGTGAAAATATCGAATTCTGTAAAAAAAAATATAAAAAGTTGATCCGACTCGAATTTTTTTACTTGATTATCAAAATCTCTTAAGACCTAACTTTTTTTTTTGTATAATAGGACTATTATTTTTTTGGTAAAATTTTAACTATAATCTACCAAAATAATAATTCCAATTTGAAAATAACTCTTATTGAAAAACCAAAAACCCTTAAAATTATCACAATCTTAATATCTAAGTAATAAGAAACAATTTATACAAAAAACAATAAGTCAGAATAGCAACAATAATAATAATAAAATTATAAAATTTAACTAAAATACGAAAAGAAACAATAATTTACAATAATAAAAATTTAACACCCTAATAGTAGCCATAACAATGTCAAAATAATTACAAATAAATTTACAAAACAACAAAAACAAATAACAAATACAAATACTACCCGAAAATACCACTAACATTACGCCTGCGAGTATTCCACAACCCACGTGAAATCGGTCAAACACGATTGAGTATTATTGACAAACAATCATTCAAATAATAACAATCAAAATATAAAAATTAAAATAATTATCCAAAATAATAACAATCAAAATGTCAAATAATGAAAAATGTTAAAATAAAAGCAAAGTTATACAAAGAAAACTATCGAAATTTTGTTATTTTTAATATCAAAATAATAACAACACATACATTAAAACAATGACAAAAAAAAGTTTCAAAATAATAACAAATTTTGATGTGAAAATATAACTGTTATACAAAAAATATCATAGATCACTAACTAGTGCTACTGCCTACGTGAATTTGGTCTTTTACAATTAGTTTACGTTATATTTTCAAGCAATAATTCAAAATAAATAACAGTCATTATATCAAACAACAATCAAAATATTTAAGTAAAAATAAAGCTATCAAAGGAATATCTATTATAATATCAAATAATAACTAACATACTTTAAAATAATTACAAGTTTTTTCAAAATAATATCATTTTATGCCACAAAATTATAATTGTTATAGTATCCTGGTTACCTCTGGTTACCCCTGGTAAAAAGTATCCGATCACTGAAATTAGCGCCTACGATACGTTCATATCAGTCATAATTTTTTAACAATTTTAATAACTTTTTTTTTAATCTTATCATTATATCAAAATAATAACTATCATACTTTAAAATAATGACAGATTTTTTAAAATAATTACTTAGGCATAAAAATCTAACTGTTATACAAAAATATCACTTATGATTGACACAGGTAGTACTACCCACGTGAATTTAGTCTTACAACTCGTTTACGTTGTATTCACAAACAATAGTCACAATATCATGTAACAACAATCAAAATATTAACTATGCAAAAAAAACTATAGCAATAATAAATATCATACATTAAAATTATTACACGATTCTTCAAAATAATAAAAATTTTACATTTAAATAAAGCTGTTATACAATAATATCGCATGATAGACAAGCTAGTGCTACTACCCACGTGAATTTAGTCTTTTACAAGTCTTTTACGTTGTATTAACAAAAGAATAATTCCAAATAATGAAAATCATAATATAAAATACATAACGACAATCCTTATATGAAAATAAAAACAAATCTACAAGAAACGATTAATATAACTCTCATAATATCGAAATAATAGAAAAAAAATTATATTTATGACCTAGAAAAATGTAACTGCTATACAAAAATATCACTTATGATTGACACAAGTAGTACTGCCCACGTGAAATTTGGTCTTTTACAAGTCGTTTACGTTGTATTGAAGAAAAAAAAATTCCAAATATAAAAACAATCAGAATATCAAATAACAACAATCAATATATGTAAATGAGAACAAATCTATAAGAAACGATCAATATAACTCTCATAATATTGAAATAATAGACAAAAATTAACATTTATGACACAGAAAAATAAAACTTCTATAGAAAAATATCGCCTGTGATTGACACTAGTAGTACTACCCACGTGAATTTGGTCTTTTACAGCTCGGTTACGGTGTGTTTACAAGCAAAAATCACAAAATCATGTAACAACAATCAAAATATTTAAAACAAAACTATGCAAAAAAAAAACTAAAGCAATAATAAATATCATATAACTACAATAAAAAAATTAAAATAAAAACAAATCTATGATATACAATCAATATAACTCTCATAATATCGAAATAAAAGACAACAATTAATATATATGACGTAGAAAAATATAACTGCTATACAAATCAATATGACTCTCATAATATCGAAATAAAAAGACAAAAATTAATATACATATGGCATAAAAAAATATAACTGCTATACAAAAATATCGCCTGTGATTGACACAAGTAGTACTACCCACGTGAATTTCGTCTTTTACAACTCGTTTACGTTGTATATACAAAGAATAATTCCCCAAATAATAGCAATCATAATATCAAATAACAACAATCAGTACATGAAAATAAAAACAAATCTATGAGATACAATCAATATAACTCTCATAATATCGAAATAAAAGACAAAAATGAACATTTATGACATAAAAAATATAACTGCTATACAAAAATATTCTCTCGTGATTGACACAAGTAGTACTACCCACGTGAAATTTGGTCTTTTACAACTCGTTTACGTTGTATTGACAAAGAATAATTCCCCAAATAATAACAATCATAATATCAAATAACAACAATCAATATATGAAAATAAAAACAAATCTATGAGGTACAGTCAATATAACTCTCATAATATCGAAATAATAGACAAAAATTAACATTTATGGCATCGAAAAATGTAACTGCTATACAAAAAATATCACTTGTGATTGACACAAGTAGTACTACCCACGTGAATTTTGTCTTTTACAACTCGTTTACGTTGTATTGACAAAGAATAATTCCCCAAATAATAACAATCATAATATCAAATAACAACAATCAATATATGAAAATAAAAACAAACCTATAAGAAACCATCAATATAACTCTCATAATATCGAAATAAAAGACAAAAATTAACATTTATGACATAGAAAAATATAACTGCTATACAAAAATATCGCCTGTGATTGACACTAGTAGTACTACCCACGTGAATTTCGTCTTTTACAACTCGTTTACGTTTGAGTCGTGCCCTAAGGTACGCGTTCAACTCGACGTAAAAAGACGTGAACCTTTTCATTAATACCATTTTCATGCACTCTTGGTCTAATTTAGCGCAAATACCATTTGAGGTTTATTTATAAAGGGTTCAAATGGCATCTGTTAGTATTTTTAGGGATATTTTGGTGAAAATATAGGTTTTTAGTGTTTTTAAGGTATTGGTGAAATCGGAATTTACGTGAATGATATTTTGGTATGTTTTTGAATTTTTAAAGTGAAATTAGTCTTATTTGCAATGGAAATACCATCTAGGGATATTTTTAAAAGGTTCAAATGACATCTGTTAATATTTTAAGGGATATTTCGGTAAAAATTAGTGATATTATTGTTGTTAAGGTATTGGCAAAATCGGAATTTGCGTAAACAATAAATTAGAACTTTTTTTTAAGGTGAAGTTTTAAGAAAATGCAAACACCATTTGGGTTTATTTATAAAGGGTTTAAATGACATATGTTAATATTTAAAGGGATATTTAGTTGAAAATATAGGTTTTTAGTGTTTTTAAGGTATTGGTGAAATCAGAATTTACGTGAATAATATTTTAGTAAGTTTTTAAATTTTTTAAAAGAAATAAGTGAGTCTTATAGCAATGGAAATACCATCTAGGGATATTTTTAAAGGGTTCAAATGACATCTGTTAATGTTTCAATTGATATTTAGGTAAGAAATTAGTTATATTATTGTTTTTAAGGTGTTAACAAAATCGGAATTTGCGTAACAATATGTTAGTAATTTTTTTTAAGTGAAGTTTTAAGAAAATGCAAATATCATCTGGGAAATTTTAAAGGGTTCAAATGGCAGCTGTTCATATTTTAAATTATATTTTGGTGAAAATATAGGTTTTAATTTTTTTAAGCTATTGGTAAACTCAGAATTTATGTGAATAATTTTGTATTACGTTTTTAAATTTCTAAAGTGAAATTAGTTTTATTAAAATGCAAATACCATCTAGGGATATTTTTGAAGGGTTCAAATGACAAAGAAATATATGCTTAAAACTTCGAGTTTTTGTTGGTGATTTAAAGATATTAGTAATATTAGATAATATTCAAAGTGCAGGATAGCGTTTTCTTAAGTTTTAAATTGTGGTGTTGTTTATGTAAAATACTAATATCTTCGAATTCTTAAAGGAGGTTTGAACTCCATCTGTTTACAATTTCATCAATAATTGGATACACATTTGTGTTTCTATTAGTTTTGGTGTATTTATAAAATCCGTGATTAATTTAAATTACTTTATATGTGCTTGAATTTGATGGGAGATACATTTCAAATAAAAAAAATTAAGGTTCAGTGTATATGAGGTAAAAAGTGTTTAATCCAACATCTATACAGTTTCATGCATTTCATCACTTAACCCTTTAGTGTTTTTCGAACAAATGTTTTAAGTTGGAATACTTTCTTGCGCAAACATTTATCAACCTAAAAAAATCAATTTATAAATTCCCGTGCATCCTGTTATCAGTTCACTTCATCTCAATCAAAAGCCAAACGATATTTTTAAATACTTTTCTTCCACAAACTTTAAACAAGCTATAAAAAAACTCAGGTTTAATATAAATAATCTATAAAAAACTCAGGTTTCCGTGACTTGTAGATTCACTTCAATGCAACCAAAGGCCAAACGACAATTTTTTATTTGAAATACTTTCTCAATAAACATGAAACTTCCTAAAAGCAACCGAAATTCGATTTTAAATTTCCGTGTAATCTGTTTTAACTTCAGTTCAGTACAACCAAAGGCCAAACGATATTTTTATTTGAATTTAAGTTCTCCATAAACATTAAGCTACGTAAAAGAAAACCGAAATCCAATTTAAAATTTCCTTGCATTCTGTTTCGACTTCATTTCAGTACACAAAAGGCCTTCAAACAATATTTTTATAACAACAAAAAAAGAACGTCTGTTGAAGAGTTATCCAAGTGAATCAAAAAAAGAAATCAAAGCTATTCCTTTTCATTCTAGAATGCAATGAAGCGTTAGATAAAACAATTATTAGTTGTCTGCTTTCTACACTACTTGCCAACCTAAGTTGGGTAAATAGCAATATGCTATGGAGAAGATCCTTCCGCGGATGCAAAGAGTTCCATAAATAATTAGTGAATTCATCCAGAAACCAAGTTTAAAACATTGATTTCGTTTAATTTAAGGTCTAACAGATTTGAATATTATTTGAGAAAAATTGGCAATTTTATCAGAATAAAGATTTTATTGTTGTTAAATTGTATTCAGATCATTTTATATGTAAATATACCTTACAAGAGTATCCAACTATCATACCAATCGCGCTTTTCCCTCTGCCTTTTTACTCTCTATTTTTACACAAATTAGGTTGGCACGGAGTGTACACCCTTAAAAAAAAGAGTGAAATCCACTCCAGTTGGGGAAGTGCATTTTCGGCACTGGAAAGGAATGAATATTAACTCAGGCTGGGTTAAAATCACTCGTTTGGAGTGATCCTGTCGGAGGATTAACACTCAAAGGATCCACTCCAAAAGGAGAAGTGCATTTTCCAGACTGGAGGAGTGAAAATTAATCAGACTGAGTTAAAATCGCTCCTTCGTTTTAAGAGTGTAGCTAAAAGGTTTGACGATTTTCTTTCTAAGGTGTATCAACAGCGTATGGAAGCTATTCTAAGTTACTGTTACTCTTACAAAAACCTACATAAAATGCACTTTGAATATCACATCTATTCATACCTACAATTTAAATATCTGAATTTTCTATGAATGCAAGTTGCAATCTCAAATTTCGAAACCTCAAGTATACGTAATCTCAAAACATACCTTTTATCCTTATCTTCACGTATGGTTGATAAAGGTACTTTTCCAAAGGTGCGGTATTTAAAAGCGGATATTTTTTTATCGTCATATGTTTACTTGAGTTATTAACCTTTAGTTGACAGTACCTGTATTGTTGTCATTGAATTTACAAATGAGATTAAGTTGTTACAAAAGTAGACACATTTTTCTGTTTTTAAGTTTGTAACATTATTTTTTTTTAAAAATTGGTATGACCATTTTCGAAATATTATCGCCAATTTTTTTTCAGCCCACAAAAATATATTTGTATCTTTATACTACTCATACATAATGGGGAAAATACTGAAAAAAAATTAAATGCATTGAAATTAAAATAATTTCAATTTTTAAATTTTTTGCGAAATATTATCGCCAAGTGCAGTATTATTGCCAAACACCGTGCATAAGCAGAATTTGTAATTAATAAAATATATTATTCATGAAATAACTGATGCGCTTATTTAAACGCTTTTAAAGGTAGGGCATCCAAAAATGAAAAGATTGAAATTATCGATTAATTAACCCAACAAGTAGTGTTGGAAATTAATCAATTTGTCAATTTTCTTGTTAATTGACTAAAAAAGTAATTGCAATTAAAATAATTACAATTAAATTAATCGCAATTGAACTTTTAATTGCTCCTTGCAACTAAATTAATTTGATTAACGTAAATCAATTGTAACTCACAATTAAAATAATTGCAATAAACTTTTTTAGTTATTTTATAAAAAAATTAAAACTAACAATTAACTTTATGATTTAAAATGGAATGCGTAAGGATTTAGAAAAATTGTCTTAGACTTAATACGAATAAAAAAGTGTTTTATTGTTAATACTACAGCTAACAATTATTGATTTTTCACAATTACAATTGATGAATTGTTAGTTTGTTGTGGTTACATTTACCAATTAATTCATTGTTAATCTTTAATTGTTCTTGCAATTAAAATTTCCCCCATACTGCCAATAAGGGAATACACAACGTATAAACCCGTTACCTGTCTGTCAGGTTTTCTAATGGCGCACCTAGTTTTTAAAAGTTTTTAAATTTTACCGAATTTTGAGCATGGAGAAGTCATTAATAATTATCCTTTGCAGAAATACTATTAAAAGAATTTAAAAAATTAAATTTTTAGCTTAAAATTTGAATTTTAATCTTATGGCAGTGAAAATATTTACAATTCAGCCAATTTGTGTATCTCTCAGAAGGTTAAACTATAATAAGATAGTTTTATTTAGTTTTCTAAGCTATAATTTAGTTTTCTCATTAAATAATTTAGATTTCAAAGTAATAATTTTATTTTCTAAGTATTAATTTAGTTTTCCCAAGTATTAATTTAGTTTTTTTAACTGGTTCTTCGCTACTTTGTATGCACTTTGCACACATGGAAGCGACTATCAAAACAATTCCTCCCACCACTTATAAGTCGCCAAAAGTCTCACTGACAGTGTTGACAATCTTTTTTTGGTGTCTTCATGTAAGGTTAAGAAGCGCATTAAGCATATACTTCCTACATAAGAAAAGCCGGAACTTAAAGTTGGAGAGGTCAGAATGATACGGAGATGGCTGTCTTTGCAGCAATGTTAAAAACTCTTTGTCAAATAAAGTCATTTATCGCTTTCGGAATCGGCCCAAATGAAGAGTTGGCTAACTATATTGGCTATTTTGGGTTGAATATAATTAATATATAAACATTTAAATCGTTGTTTGAAGAAAAATAATAGAATGTTGTAGCAATTCGTAGAATAAAGATTATGTAAAGAGAAAAAACTAATGCAAAAAAAAAACAGTTGACAATATGATGGATTCCAAGATACGGACCAGATACTCTTGGCGAAAAATTGGGCGCTATTTTTTAATTATTATGATTAGTTGATTTGGAAAACAGAAGACATAAGATAAAATGAATGAACAACAATTGAAATCAGTCACTTCAAGATAAATGTTAGACCCTGCATTAATCTATTTACGACTATTAGCAAGAAAATTTAAGTTAATCTAAATAAACAAAATAGTCGACAAATAATGCCATAGTTTTGGCTAATTTGTATATGACAAAGTAGGTTGCAAGAAAAACGAACTTTAAACACTTAAAATTAACGCTCTTATTCGGAAAGAAAGGTATTAATGGTATTCACAAATTGGTCCTTAATGAATTAATTAGGGTCCTGTACAGTATAATCCCCCAAAAACACTTCGTTAAAGTAAACAAACGCCAATCTAAAAAAAAAAATTAAAAAAACCTATGCATTTATTTTATAACAAAAAAAAGTCATGAAAGTTGTCGCTAAAAAAGCCGTGATATAAAATGAATGCCAATCTCTTATTTAAAACTTTTCGGTCGTAATAAATAGAATAATTTAAGTTTCGCTGTCATAAAAAAATTGCACTGTTTGAGGTTGTGCCCCCCCCCCCCACACACATCTTAACCACCCTCTATACCTTTATATAAATGTATTGTGATCATATTATTGTTAAAGGTTTTTTTTTTTAAAGTATCCTTCGTTATTTTGATTTAGTAATTCAAGTTCTATCGCTTGATTTAATTTTTTAGGGGGATTAAGATGGGCACCAACCTCAAACAGTGCAATTTTTTTTATGACAGTGAAACTTAAATTATTCTATTTATTACGACGGAAAAGTTTTAAATAAGAGATTGGCATTCATTTTATATCACGGCTTTTTTAGCGACAAATTTCATGACTTTTTTTTGTTATAAAATAAATGCATAGGTTTTTTTTAACTTTTTTTTTTAGATTGGCGTTTGTTTACTTTAACGAAGTGTTTTTGGGGGATATCAGTCGTTTTTTTTTAAATTTGTTTTATTATATGATTTTTAAGGTAGGGTGGATTACCAACATGTTTTATGAACAAGTTCAAAGGATGTAAAGGCAATATGTATAAAATAAAATAAATAATTTCCATGGTTAATCAACAATGCCGAATTGAAGTTAAAAAAGGTTAAGCATCAATATGAAATATAGCAATTGGTGAAAGTGAACTGCACATCGTTGGAATTCACTTGGTCGCTGGCATCTTTAACGAAAATGATAATTATTCAATGTTTCACCTAATCCCGGCCCCCCTTTTCACTTTAATCCTTTCCAGTCCGGCAAAGCGAAAGTTATCTTCTTCATATAGGCATTCAGATTTTCCAAAGCTCGATTTTTAGAAACTATTTACTTACTTAGAGACCTCAATGTCATCTTTCGCTTTATGCTCAACGACAGTTTCGGGGATCATTTTAAGCATTTTTCTGTTGATGTGTTCTGTTTGCGCCTTTGATAGCCAAATTGTCAATTGGGCAGTAGCCAAATTGTCTTCTTTGGTAGCTGCTGCATATATTGGCACAACTCTTACAATTTATCGCTCCTCGATTCGATTTTGAACTTTCTTTTCTTTTTTTTTATTTTCGATTCTTTAACGCTATTTGAAATTGATTGGTAAGAACTCTTCCCTGTTTCATCTGTTAACTGAAAAATTGGAACAGTTTTAATAACCAAATCTTCATAATCGTCACGTTTCTGTTTGTTATTTTCAGTAACAGTTTCTGGATGAAGTTTTATTGCCGAATACATTGTTTTCGACACATTTCAATTTACATCGCAGCTTTTATTTTCGTGTACCACATCCGTCTCTTATGCCTAGTTTTGTTCACTTTTGTAGGCATATTTAACTTCAATTTTTTTATAAAACTAAAAAGTATCTTGAATATTCAAGAAAAAACAATAACCGAATACAATTATTATGTTACGGTTATGTGTTATATTACAAACATTTAGTAACAGCTCATGTTAAAAAAAATTTAACTTTAATTATAAAATACTACTTTGGCATAATAAAATATTCCTCAATAAATTTTAGAAAAAAAATCATTTCTTTTAATAAAAAAATAAGCAAAGATTACTTTGACATTATTAAATATTCCTCAATAATTTTTAGGCTTAAAATATATTTTTTACTTTTTATGAAAAAAAAAAACAACAAAACTATCTTTTGAATGGTATTGGTAACTGAATATGGCAACCAAATAGGCAAATATGACTGTTTACATTTCTAGTCATTCGATCTATCCATTAACTCGAGTTATTCATAAGTTTTCTAAATAAAAACGCCAAAAAGTTTAAATGAAGCATTCCGTTTATTAATTAGATTTTTTTTTTCAATCTGTCCTTTCAGATATTAGAGTAATCATGTATTTTAGAAGCTGTAATAATAACTTAATAGTTAACAGCGCTGCTATGCGGCTCTTCGATGAAAATACAGTAAACTTTGGCTCGTTTTCGGAGGTACTTGGCCGCTAGGAAGGCTTGTTTATCGCGCATTCATACAGCCAAAGGTAATATAGATTTTAATTAATTAAAAATAGAAAAGTTATTTTTGAAACTTCAAACCTATGAAAGGGGCTGAATTGCGGCATTCTCAATCGTTTAGTAAAAACCGCTTCCAGATTCATGGTCTTGTAAAGGCTGTAGGTCACTTCAAAAATTAGGTCAAAATTTGACTAAAACTGCTCGAAAGATTTCATTTTCGAAAATTTGAATATTTTTTTTCTCCGCTGTTTTTGACTCTAGAATAACCAATTTTTTTTTATTTAAAGTAATCTACGAAACCTCTTTACTGTATTTTTTTTATTGTTCTACGAAGTTTAGTTTGCCTGGTAGAAAATAAAATCAATTTCGCTGTTAACATAGCGAAATGTTTTCTGTATATATACATAACTGCCGTTTAGCCCTTGGCGTCATTTTGAGATTGGCGGGCGGAACGACCGTTCCGTCTGATCCAAAGTTACTCACAATTATTTTGAAAGTTTAAAACAACAATTCTTAGTTAACAAAATTAGAATTCTTATACAGAAACCTAATTGGCAACTTTCGACACCGATTTGGCGACTTTTACAGAGTTTTATTTTTTCCCGCGCCAAAAGCATCGCCATTTATATTCTAGCCTCTATATTCAAAATACAAGACCATCTCTGTATTCTTGTTGATAGTCCGAGAAAAGAAAAAATACGGCGCATATTCTTTCTATTTCATCCCCCGCAAAAAAAAAATATCTTAAAGAATAATATTCTTTAAAAAATGATGCTGGATTAATTTCAACTCGGTCATTTCATTAAAGAGTTTCGAATGGCCTTTTGGTTGATGCCGCTAAGAATATACAAGTTTTGTTCTTTTGTAAAACCAGTTCGATTCCTCTTCCCTCATGAAACTATTTGTATAACGTCTTCTAACACACATATTTTCATTGTTTTGGATTTGTTTTCGATTGATATGAAAAATAACTATATTTAACTAAATATTTTGTCTTTGAGAATAACAATTTGCTTGTTTCACGTGACGCAAATCATTCCTGTTTTCATTCCTGGATTTCATTAGTAATCTCGGTCATTGGTGGTTTGGCAAAGCAAGCTCCGCCCACTACATTCAGTAGCCAGACCCTATTGATAATACATGTGAAACTGTTGCTACTCAAGACGTGAAACATGTTCATGCAACATGAATTTAAAGGGTTTAGTGGCAAAACTCATTCTCTAAAGCAAAACTAAGATATAAGGCCCAGCCCGTTCGTTGGCGACTTCGTCCAATTGAATTTACCATTATCGAAAGTCGCCAATGAATGGACTGGATATCATACCTTAATTTTCATAAAACAATGGGAATCCGTAAAATTAGTTAAAATCCAGTAATGCAGGTTTAAATCCAAGGACTTATACAAATACAAAAAGTGTCGACCCACAACAGGCCAGAGGCCCAGCAAGGTTGGTCCAAAATTTATCTAATTCCTTACCAGTTTCCGATAGCTATCGAAATTCTTCTTAAAATTTTTTACTATCTTCGAATACACAACGTATTCTGGTAAAGCATTCCACTCATTGACGACTCTATTGTAAAGATGTTTTCTTACCTCCCTTCTAAAGCATGATTTATTCAATGTCTGACCATGCCCTAGTCCGGCTATAAAAGGTAATATCTCCATGTCTCCTTATTTTATGAACTTGAATAACTGAATTAAATCACCCCTTGTTCTCCTATTTTCCTGGAAATGCATGTTTAAAGATCATAATCTACTATCATAATCGATACCTGATAAACCCTTAATCATTTTTATAGCCCTATTCTGATTTTTTTTAAACAACTCTATTTCTTTTCTGATGAAGGGGGACCAAAACTGAACAGGTCTGCTATACTAAAGTAAAACCGACATTAAGTTTGCAGATACAAATGTTCTACGAGAAAAAGGGTAAATAGTTCTCATTTTCGAGTGCAAGAATCGAATAAAAAAAGGTGTTTCACATTCAATAAACAATTGAATGTGATTGTTATTCACATTCAATTGTTTATTGAATTTATTGTTATTATTATTTGTTATAATTATTGTTATTTAATTTGTTATTTCAGGACATAAATTTATTATTTTTATTAGTTTAGCTTCAGTTAGAGTGTAATTTTAATTATATTTTCCTTCGATTTTGACGTAACAGGGCGCACGAATGTCAGGGTCAAATGAGCAACCAATCAGAGCAGGTGAAATTTCGGCACCAGCAGCGTTGTTTACGCATTTCCTCCGCGTAGTACATTTCTCTGCTGCAAACTTAAGGTTATATAGCCATCGGGAAAACCAGTAAAAAGCTCCAATCTATCCCTTCTCCAAATCCTGAGCATCTTCCACCAGGTGTAATCAGAGATCCTCCAAGAAGGTTGCAGAGTTTAGAAGGTCGCGGCTGATACCCAATATTTCCTGTGTTTTCATCGCGTGTTAGGGGATCTGGCAATATCTGGTGGCTTTTAGATTTGGGTTTCTGTCATTGAAGCCCCATTGTCTAAAGTTGTTAGGGCTTAAAGGATTGGTCGGTTCGATGACAACCAAGTTCGTTGGAAATAAATATTTTGTTACTTTTTTGTACTTTGTTTTTGCTCCATTGCTGATGTTATATTTATGTAGTTGATTTTGTGATTGGCTTTTAATTCCTTACCCGAAGTTTACTGCTTTAAGTTAAGCATTATTTTACTTTCAATTATGTGAAATGTTAATTTCAGTTATTTAGTTTAATTGGGATTAAACTATAAGTTTTTGAGGGGTTTAAGTCGGGATAGTTCATGTACTATCAAGTGAATTTTAACTTTTGATTTTTAAACATGGAACATTTATATTCCAATCCATTTCGATCATTACTAACATTTTCAAATGCCAAAATGACAGAAATAATTTCAAAACATATCGTTGCACAAAATAAATAAAACATATTAAAAAATATCCTATTCACACGACATTAATAATTTATTTATAATCATAACAATAGCTAACTAACCCACAATCAACATACCTTGCTTAATCAATTGACAAAATGCTATCAATAATTTCAAAACATATCATTGCTCCAAATAAATTAAACAAAATTGTAAAAGATGTCCTACTCTTACGACATTAATAATTTATTTAAAATTATAACAATGCTTAACTAGCCGATAATTAACATTACTAGCATAAACAAACTGCTAAATGATATCAATATTATTGTTTCAAAACATTTTGATGCGCAAAATAAATAAAATAATAAAGGATATCCTATTCTCACGACATTTATGATTAATTTAGAATTATAACAATACTTAACTAACTCATAACTAGCAGAATCAAAAAGCAAAACATATGAATAATTTCAAAACATATAATTGCTTAAAATATATTAAACTAAATGATAAAAGATATCCTACTTTCACGACATTAATAATTCATTTAGAACCTCAGCAATACTTAACTAACCCACAACATAAAATCAACTATTATAAATAGCTTTTACTAACTTAATAACAAACACGGAAAAGTTGTAACTAATACATAATATTAAGGCGTTGAGATGGCGTTTTAAATTAAAATTCTTTTGGCAAGGACGAATATACACCCTTGAGTGGGGTATACCTTCCTACATACTTCCTATAACAGGTTGGAGGATGGTTTTTGTTAGTTTAAGTGTAGTGGAAACTATTAGTTTTAGTTTAGTTTCTCTGATGTGCTATTTCATTTCATGTCTTTGATATTGGAAGAGCTTAGTGGAGTAACGTGCTAGTGACAAAACGAGGAAATGAATTTTAATCTCTGAAGACCCGAGCAAAATCCTACACGTATATTCTTAATCCAAACATAATATTCATACAAATATATGCTAAAAAGCATGTTTTGCAAAGAATTTTTTTTTTAAAAATTTTGTTTAATAGTTACTTAGGGACACTCCTTAAACTCTAAAAATACACATTTTTTGTGCTATAAATGCAACAAAAAAGGCTGTATTACTTATTCGTAGTTAACAGATTATTTTAACATTGTTTTTAATGCAAAATATCTTTAAAATTAACTACTAAAAGAACTTTTTGAAAAGTTTGAAAAAAATTTAAATAATTTTTTTAAGAACTCTAATATCGTATATTGACCCTCGTTCAACTTTATTGTTTTAAAGAAATAAATTATTGATACCTGTAATCAAAGGCTGAAAACTGATATTTTGATCTTATTCTATCGGACCAAGTCAATTTCGAAACTAATTAATGTGTTAATTGTTTGTGGGGAGATTTAAAAAAAAAGGTCCCCAAATGGGGATGCCAGGTCGCAAGAGATTAATCAAAGGATAAATGAAAACGCACCCTTAAACTTATTCTAGTTCCATATACTTTTCAATATATGAAGCTTTCGATTTATTTTTAAAGTATACTAACAATTTAAATAATACATTCAAAATTGGCGTGCTACACTCTACATAAAGATTTCTATTTTTAATTTGAGAAGAGTTATTTTGCAGTCACAGAGTATTACTTAAGACCCCAATTAATAAAAACATTTTGAATTCTTCCAAAACGTTTAAATATATTTTTGCTCTAAACTTTCGAAAACTTCTCTCCAGCCTCCGACACATCATTATACCTTTTCAGAAACCAACTAAATGAACCGTTTTAGGGAAAAGTAGAAACTTAAATGCCTGGGAAATCCGATTCTGAATACAAGAACAATCAAAATCCGTTTGAACGTCTTTTTCGAACTCAACGTTTTATATTCATGTTCTTTCACTAGAACATTTGCTGCTCTTTAAGTTACGATTTTTTTTATTATTTTTTTTATTTCGTATTTAATTATTGACGTATATCAACACTAATATAAAACTTGTTCATAATAGTTGCGTTACACTTTTTTTTTTCTTTTGCAATTCATTTTTAATTATTGACGTTTATCAACACCAATATACAACTTTTTCATAATACTTGCGTTACACTTTTTTTCTTTTGTGATTCATTTTTAATCATTGACGTTTATCAACACTATTATACAACTTTTTCATAATACCTGCGTTACACTTTTTTCCCTTTGTGATTCATTTTTAATTATTAACGTTTATCGACACTATTATACAACTTTTTCATAATACTTGCGTTACACTTTTTTTTCTTTTGTGATTCATTTTTAATCATTGACATTTGTCAACGTAATTTGTAATTCGACTTTTTTATAACACTTGCTGTTCTTAGAGTTACACATTTTCTTGTTAATTAATTTTTAATTAATGACATTTGTTTACGTATTTTGTTATTCAACATTTAATAATACTTAATGCTCTTTACTTTAAACTTTTTCTTTGTAATTCAATTTAAATTATTTATAATTTTGAATGTAATTTATTATTCGACATTTTTTAGAAATGAAGATAAAGTACTAAAAATACTTATAAGAAATAACAATAGATTTTAGCTTCAATTGTTCAAAAGTGATAATATGCATACAATGGGAATGCTTCAAGTATGAGAGGCAACAGAAATATTGAATGAAAATAAATTCGTTTTTGAGTGAACTGGTGAATCAATATAAGCCAAATTAGAGGTACAATGAAATTAAATTTAATAATTGGCTTGATTCAGTTGACGTAGTTTACTTTAACCCTCTAATGCGTACTGTTGCCATATGGTACACCTTGTAACATAATCCATTTTATTCTATTAAAGTAGAGCTCCCTCTCGACAAATTGGTGTTTTTTTTTTCATCTATTACATTCCATTTTGAAATTTTAGTTACTAATAACCCTAATAGATGACAGTAGTAAAAGTATATTCAAAATTAAATTGTGAAGTTATTAACTATTGTAAAATTACGTCTTTGGCAGCATTCAAAGTATAGTAATATTAGTACTAAATACAAATAAATTGTTTTGATAAAATAATTATTGTTCAAGAGGGCTATTTTTAAATATATTTAGTAGTTTTCTAGTAATTCTTATCAAAATTGGAATTTTGTAGTTGGTTTTTGCCGGCAAAACAAAAATGGATTATTTAAATTCCAATACAGTTAATTTTTTTTTTCAGTATTTATCCCACAATGCATGAGTATTAAATATAGAAATATATTTTTTCGGGATAACAAAAATATCACGCCATTACAGGGTTATTGCAACATCAAAACGAACAACACTAAAAACTTTTGACCAAAACATTTTTCCCCAATCTCAAAACAACAGGTAAACCCTACCAATCCGATCCCGCCACTGAAAATCACCCAATCCAGTGGCGTGTAATTACCGATGTAGCGATAGTTCCGCCACTTGAAGTTTGCGAGAAAAAGCCGACATCTAAGTTCATCCGAACGTTTCTATGGGTCACCTTTCCCATTAGGGTGGGCCGAAAAAAGTGAATTTTCGAGTACAAACTTCTAATAGGACTCAAAAGTTGCGTATTGTCATGCTGATTACTGGAAAAATAATAAAAAAATTCCCATTTAATATTAAGTGCTGCCTCAAAGAGGTTGAAGTTTGAAAAAAATGCCAAAAATCGACTCATTTTAATTTAACCGCCAGAATTTACTGATTACATTTCCTGCTTTCAACAAGAAATATTATTGTTCAGTTATATATCATTTTTATAAAAAAAATATTTTAAAAATTATCTTCAAAATTTCAATTTCGTAAAAAATTGTTAAAAATACGTGATTTTGATGAAAAATCACAAATTTAAAGCTTTTAAAACTGAACCTGTTTGAAAGTTTAAATTATTAAAAAGTGCTCAAAAACACAGGAATGGAGGCTATATATTATGTTTAACCAATATCAGTAGCAAAATAACAGTTATTAGAAAAATGCAGGGCCGTAGTGTGGGTAGTGGGTAAGCTTGCTCCACTATAAGACAAATTGTGAAATGCAAACTTGTTATTGCTCTTTTATCATTTATTGCTATTGTTATAACTATTTTATAATAAATAATAATTAAAAAAAGAATGTGAACCATGCTAATACAAAAGTTCCCGCAGTTTGCAGCTATTGTCCCTTTCCATATTTTTCTCTTTAGCAAATGGCCTAATATTCTGCATGGAGAGGTGGCTGCAATTCTAGTTTCACTCGCGCTGATCCATCAAACCAATTAAGATTTTTCTGATATTTAATTATGACAAAGTCTTATATTGTGCAATGGTATCAAATATTAGCATTATAGATCATAGTTGCTTGAATGTAAATTTGTCTCTGTTTGCGGTTCTACATACTTTTCTTGAAGATTGTCTGACACTTATTTCTAATGCTGACAAAACCATGAAGAGCAATTTATGAGCCACATAGGTTCCAAAAAAAGAAATATATATTTCTTTTTTTAAAACTGCAAACTGTAAAGCTACTCCAAAATAGCGCTTAAAGAAGATAATAAATTATAATTGAATTTCTGATACATTAAAGGCACTCAAATAACTAAATATTCACGAAACTTAAAATAACTTATTTTTTTTTAATGTTGCAAAAAAAAATCAACCAACTATCTTGGAAAGTAGTAAGTTTATGGATCACAAAAGAATGCGTTATTTGTATGATAGGGCCAATTACTTTACCACTGCTGACACATGTGTTCTCGTTTCAACTGTATATGTGCTTTGGACCGTATATGTCACTGAAGCTAATTTTTTTTAATTCTTATTTTGAACAGAAGTAAAAAAAATTATAATAAATAATACAATAATTTTGCTCTTACATGATAAGCAGATTTGCGAAATGTTTAACTTAAAAACCATATTTGCACATGCTATAGTCATTGCGAATTTTATTCTGGTTTGGAAGGTTTGTCACGTTTAGAATTTCGGGGATCAAAAATCGAACACCGGTTTCCCTGCCTAGAGTCTCTAGTATCTTGAAAGATTTTTTATTTACATAATTGTAACTGCTCATTTCCCTTTAACAAATAGAGAAATTTTTCAGGTGGCATGTCATATCTTCGTACTTTATATATTCTCAAGTGGCCACATGTGCGAATGGCAATAACGAAGCTTTTCTCTCTCTCTCTCTCTCTCTGTTATAAGCTACATGTAATAGTTTTTGCCTTTTGCTGGAATGCAGCACTGCGTTTTTTTTTTGCAACCTCGTAAAAAATTGGTTATTTAAAGTTAATTGGTACTATATTTAAGTGGTGTAAAATGAATATCCGAAATCCAATTAATTATAATTTATTTTTTTCTGCTATTTTTGCTATTTTTGAGTAGCTTTATAGTTTGCAGTTTTAAAAAATAAATACATATTTCTTCTTTTGGAACTTATGGGGTTCATACATTGCTCTTCATGGTTTTGTCAGCATTAGAAATAAGTGTCAGACAATCTTCAAGAAAAGTATGTAGAACCGCAAACAGAGACAAATTTACATTCAAGCAACTATGATCTATAATGCTAATATTTGATACCACTGCACAATTTAAGACTTTGTCATAATTAAATAACAGAAAAATCTTAATTGGTTTGATGGATCAGCGCGAGTGAAACTAGAATTGTAGCCACCTCTCCATGCAGAATATTAGGTCATTTGCTAAAGAGAAAAATATGGAAAGGGACAATAGCTGCAAACTGCGGGAACTTTTGTATTAGCATGGTTCACATTCTTTTTTTAATTATTATTTATTATAAAATAGTTATAACAATAGCAATAAATGATAAAAGAGCAATAACAAGTTTGCATTTCACAATTTGTCTTATAGTGGAACAAGCTTACCCACTACCCACACTACGGCCCTGCATTTTTATAATAAATGTTATTTTGCTGCTGATATTGGTTAAACATAATATATAGCCTCCATTCCTGTGTTTTCGAGCACTTTTTAATAATTTAAACTTTCAAACAGGTTCAGTTTTAAAAGCTTTAAATTTGTGATTTTTCATCAAAATCGCGTATTTTTAAAAAATTTTTACGAATTTGAAATTTTGAAGATAATTTTTAAAATATTTTTTTTTATAAAAACGATATATAACTGAACAATAATATTTCTTGTTGAAAGCAGGAAATGTAATCGGTAAATTCTGGCGGTAAAATTAAAATGAGTCGATTTTTGGCATTTTTTTCAAACTTCAACCTCTTTGAGGCAGCACTCAATATTAATTGGGATTTTTTTTATTATTTTTCCAGTAATCAGCATGACAATACGCAACTTTTGAGTCCTATTAGAAGTTTGTACTCGAAAATTCACTTTTTTCGGCCCACCCTATTTCCCATATATCGTCTGCAAAAAAAAAAGAATGAAGATTATGAAGGAATTGTATCTTTTTTACCTGTCGAATCTTGTCAGAACGAATTATTGTGTTGATTGATTGACGATTTTGGTGGGTTAATTGTGTGGCTTTGTTTGGTTTAGTTTAGAAGTTTCCTGTTTATTTCTATCCCCCGGATGTATTATTTTGATTGACTCATTAATTCTATTTAAGTGAGGGACTATTTTGTTTACAAAATCATTTGGCTTGAACTCATTTGGCTGTTTATTTTTAGCCTCTGAAACAATTTTTTCAATGGCATCTCTTTTGTCATCACTGTTCTTTAATGCAAACACCATCAATAAATATTGTTTTTAATTTCCAACTCCTTAGTCTCCATTAATTTTCAATTAATCAAATGCGTAAGATTATTGTTTCACCATCATTTACTAACATTAAACTATTATAGAACGTAGAAAACATGGAACACAGCTTCCGACTAACGATTTCCAAGACTAACAAATGTCATTTCTTCAAACAACTTCTTCACTGACATCTCTTTTTCTTCAATACTAGCAAAAACACCATAAATCTTTTTTTTTTTAATTACAACTGCTTATTCGCTATTAAGCAGCAATTAATAAAATGAGTGGGATCATTTTGCCACTCTCATTTAATAACATTAACTTAGATTGAACATCTCGAAAAACATTCTTCGATGCCCAAGAATCTCAACTCTCATTCCTAAAACAACACTTTTTTTTCCCACTGGCATCTGTTGCATGTAACCCTTCAGTAATTTTAGAAGATCTTATGGTGAACTGCATTTTTGGCTGACTTCTAATATTCTTCAATACTTACGAGCGCCATCTTTAAAAATCTTTTATATTTGCATCGATTCAAACACAATTTATAAATATGGAGGTTTTTGTCAATAAACCTACTTAAAAACATTCTTCGATTTCCAAGACTACCAAATGCCATTTCTTCAAGCAACTTTTTCACTGACATCTCTTGCATAATTTTTCTACAATACTGGCAAGCAACACCATGCACTGTCTTTAAAAAAATGCAACTACTTAATCTCTATTAAGCAGCAATTAATAAAATGTGTGTGATCATTTTCTCACCCCCATTTAATAACATGAGCTTAAATTGAACATTGAAAACATGGAACATCTCAGAAACCCTTCTTCGATGTCCAAAAATCTCAGCTCTCATTTCTAAAAACAACACTTTTTTTCCACTGACATATGTTGCATGTAACCCTTCAGTAATTTCAGAAGATTCTATGGTAAACTGCATTTTTTGTTCAATATTTTTCAATATTTACGAGCACCATGCTTGATGAACTATTCTATTTGCAATCATTTAACCTCCATTCAAACATAATTAGTGAAGTATCAAGTTTTTTGTCACTTATTTCTAAACCTTTTTAGATTTCTAGGAATCCCAAATACAATTTACTCAAATAACTCTTTCTCTGTCAACTCTTGCATTTTTTCTTCAATACTGACAAACACCATCGTAAACTAATTTTATTAATTTTCAATCACTTAATCACTATTAAAGCGCAATTAATTAAAGGAATGATATCATTTTGTCACCCCCATTTAATAACATAAACTTAAACAGAACGTAGAAAACATGGAACATCTCAAAAAACCTTCTTCGATTTCCAAGAACCCCATTCCTCATCTCTTGACGCAACACTTTTTTTCGATGACATCTGTTGCATCTAACCCTTCAGTAATTTTAGGAGATGTTATTGCAAACTGCATTTTTGGTTGACTTCCAATATTTTTCAATACTTATGAACACCATTCGTAACAAACTATTCCATTTACAGTTAAGTTATTAAGTTTTTGGCACACTTATTAAAAAAATTTCCAAGAATCCCAACTGTCATTTCTTCAAACAACTTTTTCACTGACACCTTTTTTGCATCACTTTTCTTCAATAAACATCATAAACTATATTTTTTATTTACAACTACTAAATCGCTATTAAAGCCCAATTAATTAAATGTTTGAGATTACTAGTTCCCCCTCTTTAAATAACATTACCCTAAACAGACCATGGAATATCTCAAAAAACCTTCTTCGATTTCCAAGAAACCCCATTCCTCATTCCTTGAAGCAACACTTTTTTTTCGATGACATCTGTTGCTTCTAACCCTTTAGCACCAATAAAATCCTGCCACTTTCTTGGATCTGCTTTTCGTTTGGCGTGATATCAACAACTCCAAAAAAATCGTCAAAGCCTTTCCTTATTCGATAAGGCCATTGATATGGAATGAATCTTCAGCAAGGCATTCGAACAAATAATATTCTAGGTTTTAGAATGTTCGATGGAACATGCTAGACACGTGCTGGGTTCTGTGGACAAGGAGGGCTTAGTTCTTGGGGTGGTTGAAGATTGTAAAAAAAGTGTGTTTGGATTTTTTTGTATGTAGAATTTGAGACGTGTTGGTTCATGGTTTTTCTTGTAAAAACATTGGACAAAGTATTTGTCATATTTAGAGTTGGAAATGAAAGTGTTTAAGGAAGACAATTTTTTTAATGATCTTTTGATTTATATTCAGAGAATATGCACAACTTTGCGCATGGTACGTGAAGATTCATAAAGAAAACAACTTTCCTTATTGGAGAAAATAGTTTTATTTTATCAAAACTGACATGTTTCGCAGGACGTAGATCCTTCGTCAACAGAATAGTACTCTCATCTGAATATCCCACATATCCAACTTATAAAGCCTTTTTTTCCTTCATTTTGGTGGAACCTCACTGTTACCTTCAGCTAAAATCCGATAATAAGTTTATGTAATGTGACTTTTTTCAGCAACTAACTTTCGTATCGACTTTCTTCAACTGATGCAACTGATATAGTCAATACATCAGTTTCCATCAAAAACTTAATTTAAAATTAAAACCTCCAATTGGCTAGTTTTGTGTAAGCTAACTTCAAAACTATTTCACAACCCCACTTGGTAGTCTTCTAGTAGTGGTAGTCGTAGAAATACTTCGATTTACATCAAGATCAAGAAGTTAAGTTAAACTTTAGCCTGCCCATTACTTTAATCTTACGGAGCGTTAAGATTTTTCAAAAGCACTTTATACGTATCAATTACTCGTCTTCATTACAGTTATCCACTGAAACTTGACTACACCAAGCCTGAACCCGTCGAAAATGCAGTAATAATTTTTACTGATACCTTTACTTCAGGCAAATAATTTAGTCACTGTGACTACATCTTATATATCATGTGAATTTTCGGCAGCTACGAGGTGGCGGGAGAAGCTATAGCTTGGGTTGTAATAGTACATACTATAACTTTTGTGTTGGCTAACTTCAAAACTATTTCACAACTCCACTTGGTTGTCTTCTAGAAGTGGTAGTCTTTCTTGGTTAATAGAAATACTTCGATTCCCATCAGGATCAAGAAGTCAAGTTAAACTTAAGAGGACTCCCTTTTAAATTTCACATCTTGAAATCGTAATGTTATTCCTATAGAAAACATTCGCAAGTCAATTACCACCACAACTAGTTTTTTGTATCATTGTTAAGAACGAAAGGAGTAGATTTCATAAATTTAATTTGTTTTGTGAAAATCACACATATTTAGTGTTTTTAATAATTTTTTGAAGATAGTAAAAAAATGGAGTACGCATTAAGTTCTAACTTCAAAAAATTACTAAAAATACTAAATATGAGATTTTCACAAAACATATTAATTTTATGAAATCTGCTCATTTCGTTCTTAACAATGATACAAAACACTAGTAACTTTTTATTAAAATTGTGGCGGTAATTGACTTGCGAATGTTTTCCATAGGAATAACATAACGATTTTCAAGAAATCAAATTCTCAAGGGACTCCTCTTAAGCCTGCCCATTACTTTAATCTTACGGAGCGTTAAGATTTTTCAAAAGCGCTTTATACGTATCAATTACTCGTCTTCATTACAGTTATCCACTGAAACTTGACTACACCAAGCCTGAACCAGACCAAAAGACGTAATTAATTTTGGGCGGCGTTTCGCAGCCTTGTCTTACCGCGTCGTTGAATATCGTCGCGCTTCGATGTCCAAACGCTTGTGGAACGTTCCTTATTCTTATTTTTTTATTCCAAAAGACCTGTTCTGTTCTATTGTTGTTCAGAAATGCCTCTTAGGAAATCAAAAAGTTTGAGTTAAGACGCTTGTATTGTTAGTTCTGCTGTTGAACTCTTCTTCAAATGATTGGTGATTTTCGATGGATTGCCCACTGCTGAAAATGGAGATTGGTTTTTTTACTAACCTGAGCGTTAAATTGTTAAAACAATGTTGGTAGTTTTCTGATGAAGCACATTTAAATATATAGAATTACCAAAAACTATCCAATGTAAAATGCTTGCGGATTGTTCTAAGTTATTTGTAAAAGACTTGTTCTTTGTTCTTCCTAAATAACACTTAGAAAATCAAGCAGTCCCAGTAAGAAGTTTGTATTGTTGGTTCTGCTGTTGAACTCTTCTTCAAATGATTGGTAATTTTCGATTGATCGCCCACTGCTGAAAATGGAGATTGATTTTTTTACTAACCTGAGCGTTAAATTGTTAAAACAATGTTGGTAGTTCTCTGTTAAAGAACATTTAAATACATATAATTACAAAAAACTATCCAATGTAAAATGCTTGTGGATTGTTCAAAGTTATTTGTAAAATATTTGTTCTATATGTTCTCCCTAAATAACACTTAAAAAATCCAACAGTCCCAGTAAGAAGTTTGTATCGTTAGTTCTGCTGTTGAACTCTTCTTCAAATGATTGGTAATTTTCGATTGATCGCCCACTGCTGAAAATGGAGATTGATTTTTTTACTAACCTGAGCGTTAAATTGTTAAAACAATGTTGGTAGTTTTCTGTTGAAGCACATTTAAATATATAGAATTACCAAAAACTATCCAATGTAAAATGCTTGTGGGTTGTTCAAAGTTATTTGTAAAAGACTTGTTCTATGTTCTTCCTAAATAACACTTAGAAAATCCAACAGTCCCAGTAAGAAGTTTGTAATGCTAGTTTTGCTGTTAAACTCTTCTTCAAATGATTGGTAATTTTCGATTGATTGCTTACTGCTGAAAATGGAGATTGTTTTTTTTTTTAACCTGAGCGTTTAATTGTTAAAACAATGTTGGTAGTTTTCTGTTGAAGCGCATTTAAATGTATAGAATTCCAAAAAATATCCAATGTGAAATGCTTGAGGATTGTTCTAAGTTATTTGTAAAAGACTTGTTCTATGTTCTTCCTAAATAGCACTTAGAATCCGCCCCGTTGGCGCAATCGTTAGGATGCTAGCCTTTTGGAGCTGCTGGGGTCGGGGTCGAATCCCGGTCAGGCATGGATGTTTGTGACCGTCAATGAATGTTGTTTTTTGTCTGTGTGTTTGTGTTGTCCTTTCTTTATGTGTCTCTTGTGCTTGTAAAAACTCTTTCTGTGTCTGTCCCACTTGACGAAAACTAATAAGCGGTTCTCTGAACCAGCACACAAGCTGGAATATATATGTACCTACTATACCATACCATACCATAACATTTAGAAAATCAAACAGTCCCAGAAAGAAGTTTGTAATGCTAGTTTTGCTGTTGAACTCTTCTTCAAATGATTGTTACTTTTCGATTGAATGCCCACTACTGATAATGGCGATTGTTTTATTTAAAAAAAAATATTTAGCGTCAAATTGTTATAAATGTGTTAGTAGTAGAGTTGTTTTCACATCGTTTTCAGTTGAAGAAACTTTAAATATACATAATTACCAATTAACTGGCCGATGTTAAACGCTTGTGGACTGTTCTAAGTTATTTGTAAAAGTTGTTCTATTGTTGTTCATAAATAACACTTAGGACATCGAAAAGTTTGAGCTTGGAAGTTTTGTATTGTTAGTTCTGCGTTCTACTGTTGAACTCTTCTTCAAATGATTTGTCCTTTTCGATTGAGTGCCTACTGCTGAAATTGGCGATTGTTTTATTTTGTTTTAATTTGAGCGTTAAATTGTTAAGACTATTTTGGTAATAGTTATATATTTTAATGTCATCCTCAGTTGAAACACAGTTAAATACACAAATTAACAAAAACTATGTGATGTCGAATGTTTTCGTGGAATGTCCTACATTATTTTTTTATATTCCAAAAGACCGGTTCTATTGTCGTTCAGAAATACTTTGGAAATCAAAACGTGTGATTTTGGAATTTCGTATTAATAATTCTGTTGTTGCAACTTTTTTTTTAATGAGCTATTTTGTTACTTGTTGATTACTTATTCAATTGTTGTTCATAAAAACCTCGTACGAATTAAAGTTTTACTTTGGGAGTTAGTATTGTTCTGCTGTTCAACTGTTTAATAGATTAATAATTACGATTGTATATAACCCTTTCAGTGTCAGTGATGCCATTTGGCACCATCATGTTTCTGATCATAATTAAAAATATAATAGGTGTGGCATCTATTGGGATTAATAAAAAATATTTTCTAATGGAAAAAACGTTTAAAGAATCGAATGATGTGCTTTTTGATATCATAAATGGCTATAGACGATCAGAAAAAAATTTCTAAAATGATCCCGAATTGTCATTGGGACTGAGATGGTTAATACTTAGAAATGAAGATAGATGCTTAAAATTTTTAAATTTATGAATTAGGATTGAACATTAAATAGTTTAATATGACAAATAATAATTAGAATCTGTAAATTAAAAATTGACCTTTGAAACTTGACCTTAAAAATTAAATATTGGTAATTAAAATTGAATATTAGTTCGACACAATCGACTTTTTTCACATGACAAACGCTAACAATTCCCAATATACGCACATCAAAACCAACAATTTTACAGTAAAAAAAACATGACCTTGCCTCTCTCTCTCTCTCACTCTAAAAAAAACTTCTAAAAGTCAGACATCCGCGACAGGTTGAAGGAATTCTTTTTTCCAAAAAAGAGAGAAAAATTCGAACGCCATTGTTGCCGAGTGGCGGGAATCGAACGTTTTTAGAAGTAAAGAACGAAGAAGAGAACGTTTTCTGGTTACCTGTGGCGTCACGTGATCCCCTTACCACCTGTTCCATGGGTTCGTGAAAAAAAGAAAAATGGAACATCAACAAAATTGAGCAGCTGGTTTCCCTTTACCTGTTGGGTCTGCGACCCAGGGTATTATTTGGGAAAGTGTCTGGGTTTTTGGATGTTGCCATTTTAAGATGGAGTGTTAGTCAAATAGAGCTGATGCATTAGTTTCGGAATCACAATTTCCCCAGAAGTATTGCTTTACCATGCTAGTTATTTTCCTCTAGATATGGGAATTACCATAACATCGAAATGAAACAAATTCGAAACGAAAATGTTATCCAGTTATTTAACTATATATTTTTTAAGTTTTAAACTACCAAATATATACAGCAGATGGCAACACTATTTTAAAACTTTATCTATCAATAATTAAACAACCGGATGTTATTTTCTTTTCAATTTTGTTTTAAATTGATGTTATGATGATTCCCATACCTGGTGAAAACGGGATAACATGGCAAAGAAATACTTTTGCAGAAGTTGTGATTTCAAAACTAATGCATCGGCTCTATAGGACTGACAGTCCCTCTTAAGAAAAAGAAGTTTGATTTTTTTTATAAAATAAGCTTTTTAAACGAATTTAAATCTCTAAATTAACGTTTTATAAGGTACGCTTTAAAACAAATTTAAATCTTTAAAAAATTACAATCTCATTTACAATTTTAAGATTTCTTATTTGATGATCCAACTGAAGTATTTTTGTAATTATTGCTAATATTTTTAGTAATGACATACTAATATTATCATTTAAATTATTATTATTGTGTTCTTACTATTGCAATTATTATCACTAGTGTTGTTATTAGTAATGGAAGCATTTTTATAGTTTATTATTGTATTGTTTGTATTGTTTTTATTATTACTAGCGTTATTATTATAAATTATTGTTATTATTATTGTTGTTTTACTCATTGTTGCTATTATTAGTAGCATCTGTAGTATTATCTGTTATTTCTATTATTAATAATATTGTTATTATTGTTTGTATATTTATTTATAAATTCATATTACTTGTTACTAGTACTATTATTATACTACGTATTGTTTTTATTACTAGCGTTATTATTATACATTATTGTTATTACTATAATTGTTGTTGTTATAAGTTATTGTTTCTATTATTATTAGTATTTTTTCTTTTTACTATTATTAATAATATTGTTATTGTGGTTTGTATATTTATTTATAGATTAATATTACTTGTTACTATTGTACTATTATTAATAATAATATTATGATTGTTTTACAAAAAAAGTATTAATATTTCTCTTAAATTCTCAATTTAACGAGAGACACCTGTGACACCAAAATATAAAACTACTCCAAAGATATTGACATTCAAAGTTAACAACCTCTACCACAGAGATCCACTGTAATGATTTTAGCTTTAAGATCACAATCAAATCAAAGTCTTTTCAACTACTGATTGTATGCTTAGCTGCGCTTCATATTTTTCAACATTTATCAGTACCTTTCGACTATTCCTACAGATTATTCCCATTGTTAAGTATTTTTTAGTTCCAAACAAGAAAATGATACTTTTATAACTTGTTTTAATACCATTATTTATTTTATTCTTTAGAATTCAATAATTGCATTGAATATCTAGTTTGATGATAATAGATTTACAGATATAAACATTTTGCAAATACTTTTATGAAAATTAAAATACCTTTAAGAAATATTTTTTAAAAAAAAATACGCATAAAATTGTTTCTTAAAGTTTAACTTAAACCTATACAATTTCCTAGTAATTCCACTGTTTCTCGTAGAAGTGTTCAAAACATCACATTCATAATTTCAAAAGATCACTACCCGATTGTAAACCACAGGTAAAACCATAAAAGCGGTTTCAGATTCCAACATTTGTGAAAATACAATTGACTTAACATTGTCCATATTATCATCCGGTACCTTATGTGCGGCGAAATTACCGTAACATTTACGTGTGAAGGAAGCCTTACATTCACATACCTTCATCAACAAAATCATTTAACGTTTAACATATCTAGTTTGAGGAAAATAGAGACGTTTGTGAAAATACAATTACTATTAACGATTACTTTTAACAATTACAATTAACTTAACAATGTCGCTATGATCTTATGGTTCCGCAAGTACGGCGAAACTTACCGTAAAATTTACGTGTGAAAGGAGCCTTACATTCACATACCTTCAAAAACAAAATCAATTAGTATTTAACATATCTAGTTTAATGAAAATAGTGACGTTTGTGAAAATACAATTACAATTAACAATAATAACAATTACAATTAATAATTAACAATTACAATAAACAATTACAATTAACAAGTACAATTAACAAGTACAATTAACAAGTACAATTAACAAGAACAATTACAATTAACAATTACAATTACAATTAACAAGAACAATTACAATTAACAATTACAATTAACAATTAACACTTACAATTAACAATTACAATTAACATTTACAATTAACAAAATTACAATAAACAATTAACAATTACAATTAACAATTAACAATTACAATTAACAAAATTACAATAAACAATTATCAATTACAATTAGCAATTACAATTAACAATTACAATTAGCAATTACAATTAACAATTACAATAAACAATTACAATTAAAAATTTCAATTAACTTAACATTGTTGCTATGATCATCCGGTTCTATAAGTACGGCGAAATTTACCGTAAAATTTACGTGTGAAGGAACCCTTTACTTTACATTCACATACCTTCATCAACAAAATAATTTAACATTTATCTCAAATCTTAATTATCGCAGGACTGACATTTTTAAGAACATCGTCTTCAAAGGATCGCAGATAATTTACCTTGTAGACAGCGTAATTACATGGCACGTGATGAATCTGCAGATTTGCTATCTCAATATGGAATCTTTACCTTTGATGCTTTTGAAGATGAGTTGGTCTTTAGTCATGATGTCATTGAAATAATTATAGGTTTATAGAACGTTTGTCTGTTTAGTTGGAGGTCTATATTTGGATTTTTGTTTTTTGGAATATATTACTCGGATTTTGTGGGAATATTTTATCGTATATTTCAAAGGGGGAATGGGAACAGACCCCGGTCTCTAACCCAAAGTCTCTCTGTGTTAATCCAATGTAAAAAAAAAAGATATTGTTAGAAAAAAATTATTCCTGTTGTATTGAATATTTTTACAGACTGTTTTTCATATGATACATGTAGCTGACTTATACTTTCCTATAACACACTTTTTTGAAATTGATTTGAATTTTTTTCAAAAAAGTTCATTATATTAAACTTTACAAGAAAATAATTTAACCAATTTTGACCATTTCTGTCCCATTGACAAATTGGCATCATCATTTTAGAATTTTTTTTTCTGATCTTCTATAGCCGTTTATGATATCAAAAAGCACATCGTTCGATTTTTTCAAACTTTTTTTCTATTAGAAAATATTTTTTATTAATCCCAATAGATGTCAGCCCTATTATTTTTTTTTAATTTATGATCAGAAACATGATTACGCCAAATGGCATCACTGGGACTGAAACGGCTAAAAGTAGTATTATAGGAACGTTTAAGTCAGATACTTTTATCTTATATTGGGTACAACAACCCGAAAGAAATATTTGAAACTCATTAATATACATTTTTTGTCACCCAAAACAAGTAATATTAAAAAGTTGTAAAGAAAACCAATCGTTGCAGTAAACTTCAAAACTTCTATTGTCAGGGTTGCCACAGTCCTTGAAAACCTTGAAAAGTGCTTGAAAAAAAATCTTTGATTTTCAAGTGCTTAAAAGTGCTGGAAAAACATTATCAACCTTGAAAAGTCCTTAATTTTTTGACTTTAGCACTTTCAATGTGAATGAGTTCCTATTTCACTTTTTGATTTATTGTTTATGTATAATTCAAGAAGGCAAAGTATATGATTTTGATAATATTTTTGATAACTAAAAGGTCATTTTATAACATATATTTTAGTTCATTTGAAACTTAGAGAGCTCTTATTTGTTTAATAAATGAATTTTAAAAACTATCGTGAAGTTTAGTTGCTGCATGTTTGAAAAACAGTCCTTGAAAATGGAAATACATCCTTGAAAAGTCCTTAAATAGTCCTTGAATTTTTTTACCAAAAAGTGTGGCAACCCTGTATTGTGTTTTAGAATTGTATAATTTATGCATATATATTATTATTCAAATTTTTTTTAATTATGTTTTGATGCTTTCGTCAAAACGTTTGTAAAATTCGGTAAAATTTATATTTTCAAAGAGAAATTTGGTGGAAAACAGAATTTTAAATGAAATTTACAAAAAAAAACTATTAATGAAATAACTCGATAAAATTCTAAAAATAATATATAACTTCCCTATTTCTTGATCCTTTATTAAAACATTACAGAAATGTGTGGAATTCATAAATTATTCATTTATTAATGACGAATTTTAAATAAATTTCACTAACACACCTGTTACTATCTACAAAAAAAAAACCTCTAAAAATAGCATTTATCTTTATTAAAAGATTTAACCACTATATGACATGTAACGTGCAGCATAACCGTTAGAATTAAATTCATTTACATAGTTAAAGAAATAATCCGACCTTCACTAGCATTCATTTCTTTAGAAACCACTTTATACATTCTCGTTTAAACAGTAATGATACGTATAGAAAATATGACAGACTTTTAACTATTTTTGACTTTAGGTTAAGTAATTATTATTTTATTTCGTAGCTAAAGAAAAGAATTCGTCCTTCACTTGAATTTATTCAAAATATTCTTTACTTACTATTATCTCTTAACTTTACAAAAAAGTACCAGGAAATACGTCTAGCTTTTAACTATTTTCGACGTTAGATTAGTTAATGGTCGAAATCTTTTCTTTTGCCGCCAAATGGAGGAATTTGGCGATTCAATTCAACCACCTGTTTCATTTTGGTGGGTGTAGCGAAACAAAAAGAATGCTTTTGTGTCTGACTCTGTCAACCTCCAAGAATTTTCTGTCGTCTGTAGTTGCTGCTGCAGAACGTTTTTTTATATTTGCGAAAATTGCGGAGAATATATGATGATTTCTTTTTAGTTACATAAATGTGACAATTGTGTTATGACAAAGCTTAACTACCTCGTTATCACTAATATTGATTTATTCCGTTTATATTGTTGTACTTAAAAGTTAAATTTGTAAGTTTCAGGATGCGATTTCATATTACTACCTGAGAGTACATTCTTAAAAACAAAAAGGTTCACATTACAATTGCACATCTTTTCATGGTATGATCTGATGCGCATATTAGGTATATACTTTCTATGCATTTGTGTATATTTTTTTAATTTCATACACTGCACAATTAAAATTGAACTACTGTTTTTTTAAACTGAAATTTGCGGTTTTTGTTACATTTGCACTTTAATGCCAAAATTGTTTTTAAATAATGCAAATTGTTCTAGTTTATTTATATTCTACGATGTTATATACCATAACATATTTAAAATATTTAAAGCCAAGTAAATATTCGACGTACCCTACCCCAGACAAAATGCTTTTAAGTCTGTGGTTCACTGAGGTCAGTCCTAAGAAGCTAATATCTCAAAGAAACAGATAAAAACGAAACCTCTTCTAGTTCTAAGTTCTAAAAGCCATAAGATAAGCTATGAGAGGGTAGGATTGTATTCGACAAATGGTTCCATGGTTTTTCGAACGGTTTTTTTTCCCGCCATGGAACGTAATATGAGACTAATTGAGTACGGAAGCTTCTTCTAGGCGACTGAAGGACTTGGATGTTATCCGTGTTGTGTTTGTGTTTTTGGAAGACTTGAGAAGTAAAAATGCTTTATAGTGTTGGAATGATGATTGGCGTGGAATTTAGAATTAGATAAGGATCCTTGGCGTGGAAGAAAGTGAAGCTTTCTAGAGATTTCGCCAAATTGATGCGATTCGCACGAAATAAACCATTTTCAATGAGATTTCAATACGATATAATCTCATTTTTAATTAAAATTACCTACTATGAAATAAAAGATACTGAAAGAAGACTGCTCATTTCCCGTTTGGGCACAAATATGTGCTAAAAAGTACGTTTTTCAAAAAAAAAAATATGTTTAGTAGTACTTAAGGACACGCCTTGAACTCTAAAAATACACATATTTTGTGCTATAAATGCAACAAAAATGGCCGTATCACTTATATTTAGTTAACAGATTATTTTAACATAGTTTTTAATGAAAAATGCCTTTAAAATGAACTACTAAAAGAACTTATTAAAAAGTTTGAATGCAAATTTAAAATAATATTTTAAAGATCTCTAATATCGTATTGACTCTCGTTCAACATCAACTAAATTTTTTTAATAGAAATGACTGATACCTGTAAATCAAAGGCTGAAAATGGATATTTGGATCTTCTATCACACCAGGTCAATTTCGGAACTAATTAACATGTTAATTGTTTGTGGGGAGGTTTTAAAAATGTCCCCAAATGGGTACGTCAGGTCACAAGAGGTTAAAAAAATTTTTCAATAGATATTCATTATTCATGGCGCCAAATAATTCGCCAACCTTTCATTTAAACTTATCGCTAATGCAATAACCGGCTTCACTTTTCAAATCAGTTTTACATTTGTTTTTCTCTAGGCTCCATCTTTTTCGTATTCTGACCGTCTTTGATGACTGAGATAGTCTTTTTGGTTTGACTAATGGGTTACATTTAGTAATGTCACATTTGATTGTTTTAATTCTGGAAAATAGTGATTGATTGCTTGATTTATTTTGTACTGGAAATGGGTTTCAGTTATTACAAGTTTATCTATTTTATGTGTATATATTTATAAAATGAAATTGTGAAAAGTCAATTTTAACTGAATTTAGAAGGTAAATATCTATGTTGGGTTACGCAATTATGTTTTGGTTATGTTACGTTACTCAATTAAGTTATGTTTTATTTACTACTCAAAAAACGAATTAAAAAAACTTTTTGTTAACGTTTTTATTTGGAAATGAGGATGTTTAATGGTTTTCATAACCGGTTCGTTAATGGGTTAGGAATTACGATTTCTTTTAAAGAAATAAGCTTGTTGGTCATTGTTATTGCGTTATTTAATTAATAAAGAAATACTTTAATTCGGGGAAATGGTGATTGATGTTTGATTTATTTTGTACTGAGAATGGGTTTCAGTTATTACAAGTTTATCCTTTTGTATGTATACATTAAAACTTAAATTGTGAGTTGCCAATTTTAATTGAATTTAGAAGATAAAGGTATTTTTTGGGTTACGCAATTTTGTTTCGTTTATGTTATTTTATATAATATAATTAAGTTAGAATATTGAATAGAGATAGAATTTATTCGCTTAAATTTTCGTCAATAACCAAGTTTAGTAAATTCATTGTACAAATGTACCTTCGTATTATACTACAATACTAAGTCACCACCATTAATAAACAGATCCCCTCCATTCTTAAAAATTACCTTACTTGAAGCTTCCACAACTTTACTACACCACTACAACTGCTCACAGGGGCCCATTCATTGAGAAAGTTTTCCCACGGACGCCCCCCCCCCCCCCCCCCCCCCCCTCGTAGCGTCTTCAGGCAACAAAAAAAATTATACGTCACAAGATCTTGAGGGGAGTTAGGTCCAAAGATGTGTTCGTGGTACTGCTTACAAGTAGGTATTTATAGTTCTTGTTTTATGTTTTTTTGTTCGCATTTATTATTATTACGAATACTTTTATTTTTGGAGGGAAGTTTGATTTTCTTAATTAAATTAGATTTTTGCAATTGCAGTACCTAAAACAATATAATAATTTATACTTGTATAATCATTAATAGCTATTTTCTTTAAAACAATAAGAATAAGATTTGTTTAATTCTTGTAATAATTAATATTTAAGATATCTTTAAATTAGTTTCATTCATCTAAATTAAAACGGCTAAAATTTCAAAATATAATATTAATTCATTCCTTCTTTATTAATTCAAATTTTGAAATATAACAATAATTTCAACCTGGTTTAATCACCGACATCACTTTTTATAATTTTCTTTCGACAGACATATCTAATCTAATCAGGAGAGCATATTTTATTTCGTAAAATTAAATCTAAGATATGAATATTTTTGTAATAAATATACAATTGTAAAGAGAACTTTTTTCTAATTTTCAACCAAAAAAATAAATTTTCTCTACAAAATATATCAGATATTTAAAAAAAATACATCTTCAACCTCTAACCCAACAAACACCATGATATAAAAAGGTACCAAAACCCTTTTCTCTCCATTTACAGCGAACAAGTAAAAAACAACTTCGCATCCATTCCATACCATCCCCTTTAAGAGGTTCATACAGGGGTGTATTACTACAGTACTACGGAAGCGAGGTAGTGGGGGGAGGGGGGTGGCTAAGAAATAAAAACCAAACGAAAAACCTTTCCCACTGTGGTGAAAAAGAAGAAAAATACGTCTTCCTCACGTCCGGATGTGAACTTTTGCAGGCGTCTTGGCTACCCCTCCCCCCCCCCCCTTGTAAACCCACCATGCAGAAACCCCCAAGTTGTTCGTGATACTAACATTATTCGAATTTGGCTCCTTTTGGCATGATTTTTGTTGTTGTAAGGTTAATTGACGAAGTATTCAAAGTCTGATATTCATAATCCTGCAGAATTATTTTTCTGATATTCATAATTCTACATAATTCTTAGTCAGATATTCATTCAAAATTCTTTTAGTCTGATATTCATTCAAAATTCTTTTAGTCTGATATTCATTCAAAATTCTTTTAGTCTGATATTCATAATCTGATATTCATTCTTAGTCTGATATTCATTCAAAATTCTTTTAGTTTGATATTCATAATCTGATATTCATTCAAAAATTTTAGTCTGGTATTTATAATCCGATATTCATTCTAAAAAATTGCCTCTTGTGCGTTACACCACCACTTTTTTTTTTTAAATTTGGCCAGTGTTTGCATGATTTTTATCGATGTAAGGTTTTTTTTGGCTAAGAATTCAAAATTCTTCACCTGAAATTCATAATTTCTAATCTAGTTGTTGGCGTGGTCTAATTCTTACTTAAATATTCATAAATGTTGAGCAAAAAACAGGAAATGCCGCTTTTGTGTTTTCTATCATTTTCTTGATTATTCGAATTGGCGTGATTTTTGTTGTTATAAGGTTAATTGACGTAGAATTAAAAATTCTTCTCTTGAAATTCATAAATTTCTATTTAATTAAGTAAGAATTGGATCACACAAATATGTATCAAATTTTTGCGCAAAAACAGCAAATGCCGTTTTTGTGTTATACTGATATTTTCTTCATTTTCCAATTTGGCGCCCCTTTTTTGAGTTGTAAAATTGATGGACGAAGAATTCAAAATTCTTTACCTATAAATGCACATTTTACTGTATTTAGTTACTTAAATAAGAATTGGATCCCAAAAATATCTATTACATTTTTTAAAAAAAACAAAAACAAACAGACGATGCTTCTTTTGCGTGATACTAACGTTTTTCATATTCGTATTTGGCCCCTTTTTAGCATGATTTGCATAGCAGTAACGTTAATTATCAAAGAATGGCGACCATGATGATGGTCTATAGAGCCATTTGAAAACTTACTAATGCATGGTGGTACGTTAATTTACAACATTTTGTTCACTACATAACTATACCAAAACCGAGCTTGAGTTTGCAGCAGAGAAATGTACTAGGCGGAGGAATCTGCGTAAACAACGCTGCTGGCGCCGAAATTTGGCCTGCTCCTATTGGCTGCTCCTTCAACCCTGATATTCGTGCGCCCTGTTACGTCAAAATAGGAGGGAAAAAATAATTAAAATAACACTCTAACTGAAGCTAAACTAATAAAAATAATAAATATATGTTTTGTTATAACAAATAAATTTGTTTATTGAATGTGAAATACCTTTTTGTATTCGATTCTCGCACTCAAAAATGAGAACTATTTGCCCTTTTTCTCGTAGAACATTTGTATACTGCAAACTTAAGGTCGGTTTTGGTATAAGACATCTGTTTAAGAAAAAACACAATGATCTAGATCTAGAGGAGTGTATGCGGAACTCTCTTCAAGTAAGACATTGGATATGATACGAAATTCGACTCAATTTGTTTTTATGAATAAGATGATGCAACATAAAGTACACTCTTTTCCGCATTGCAAGCCTATGTTGATTGTAATGAGATGTCTCTCATAACGTTGAGTTTTAGAATCAAACACTTTTACAGTAACTGCCCATTCACAGCATATTTTACAACAGTGTTTCTCAAATCTCATGCAAATTTCTTTTGTCGTACTAGAGCTACACTATAGGGCAATGGGGTTGTTGCTTCCTATCCTAAATGACGGACAAATGCATTTTTTTTTTTGTACTTTAAAAGCAGTAGATTCCGAATATCACTTTAAGGATCTTATATAATAACTCATTTTATATGAAAAATTCGCCATAAAATTCTATTAAGCTCATACACTCTTAAAACAAAAGAGTGAAATCCACTCCAGTTAGAGAAGTGCATTTTCGACACCGTAAAGGCATGCATATTTACTCAGACTGAGTTAAAATCACTCGTTTGGAGTGATCCTGTCGGAGGCTTAACACACAAAGGATCCACTCCAAAAGGAGAAGTGCATTTTCCTGCCTGGAGGAGTGAAATCCACTCAGTCTGAGTTAAATTAAGAGTGTTTGTTAAAAGAGTGTATACCATTGACGCCCATATCTTCTCTTAATCTCTTAGATAACATACGGTTTCTCAAAGTAATATGCGCCTTGACCATCATCATATATAACTCAAATATGCATTAAGTTCTTTCCTCTGAAATCCTGCCCCTTACTATTCTTACTTTCTCCAAGAAAGTTAAAATTTTAGGGGTGTCTTAGTATATTATAAACAGTGGTGAAAGTGGGGAAAAATACGTGAGGGGTCCATGCTCCATCTGTTATTGTTACCAAATTAGCATCACCCCCCTCTATGGATTTGAGAGATATAAGAAGTGGGGGGATGGATAGCCATTTACTTGAAAAGTGGGGTGACGCGTCTACCCTCACTTTCAGCACTGAATTATAAATATTAATATCTATTTTATCAAACTTGTAGTTGGAAAACTAGCATACAACTCGATGTATGACAAAGATATAGGGTTCAGCCACGGCCTACTCAACTACTTAGGCCGAAGAAGCTTTACCAAACAAGCTCGGGGACGGAAATTTTGACGTCATAGTTCCGAGTGATATTATTCCGAAGATGAAGACAACCTGTCTCGAAACTTGTTCGGAACCACTCGTTCACGGCTGACCACATTTTTAGGGTTCCGAATGCGTTCGAACTAGTTTCTCGATCTTCGGCACTGGGAATAATAACGTCAAGATTTCCGTCTACGCTCATATTTGGGAGAGCTTCTCTGGCCTTGTTGTTGAAGTTGGCCGTGGTTCAGCTCGTTCATAGATGACTTCGTCCAATCGAATTTACAACAGAAATCGCCAATGAAAGGGCCAGACGCATATCTTAAGTCTCGGTTTCCTCGGAGTCCGTCAACATATTTAAGCGATCGGACAAGTGCGGTGAGTGACGTCATACA
Source organism: Hylyphantes graminicola (assembly GCA_023701765.1). Lineage (NCBI taxonomy): Eukaryota > Metazoa > Arthropoda > Arachnida > Araneae > Linyphiidae > Hylyphantes > Hylyphantes graminicola. The sequence goes on along the minus strand of CM043112.1, from coordinate 49,001,281 downwards.
AACTACTGACATTGATTACGCTAGAGGGGTTTCCTCGAGATCGTTGCCGGACAACTCAACACGACCGCCAGATTGAGTTGCTGTTGAGTGCGTTGGGGAAATCCTGATGACAACGTTTTTTTTTTTGCTGTTAGTCTGTTGCGTGGTGGGCTTGCCAACATTTAAAAATTTGAGGAAATGATGGAAGGCGAGAGTTGTTTTACGCTTGCCGTGGAAGAAATGCTAATTGAATTTGTGAGAAATCACGAAGAACCTAAATTTTCCATTTTTGACAAGCAAAGACAAAAACCAAAACAACAAGAGAGTTAGTTGAGTGGCTTCGCTAGGTTTCCAGTTTCGTGTCAACGTAACGTTCCGATGAAGCGGTGGCCGGTACAGTGACGTTATCCACGTATAATAGCGGTCGCATTTTTCTGGCGACAGACTCCGAGGAAACCAAGGCTTTAGCCATACTTAGAAGAATGTGAGTTGTCCAACTGCACAATCCATATGGTTTCTTGGGGCACCATACACTTTCAACATCATCATCATCTGTAGCAAAAAATGCATTATGTCCCTTCCCACACTTGCTACAGTTGCAGGCAGAACGCACCGAAGCGAGGCAATATAACATCAGCAAGGGTCAAGCTCTTGGAAAGAAGCAGAACAATGTCGCGGCTAAATCATTCTAAGATCCTCGTTCAAGAATGTTTTTACTTTTAGTTAGAAATAATCAACTGTAAAATATGTTAATGGTACATTCGAGTGAGTTCGGCTTAAAGTAGTGACAGGTTTCATTCAAACTATGTTATTGACGTTATAAGAGCTTAGTAGAGCTTCAGAAAGTAAACCTATCGCTTGTTGAAATATTAAATTCCGAAAAAAGTTGTGTGGTTCTCCGCCCCACGTGCAACCTCAAATAACATCTAAACGGCTCTCATTTCCAATCGATTACTGCCACCGTATACTAGACGTACTTACCGTAATCTAGATTCTAAAAAAATATTGTAGGGTAGACTGACCAGTGAGTGAACAGGCCCCAGTGAATGAACAATTGGTAAATACATTTAAAAAATAAGGATTGAAAATCATTCCACTTTATGGATTTGCCACAATGACTTCCTCCCATCTAGTAGGAAGCTATCTGACACATGATTGGCTGTCCTGGTCATTATGTCGTGGTGTTTATTCACTGGAGAACGCAGCGCCTTAAACGTTCATTCACTGGTTAGTTTACCCTAGTATATAACTCGAGGCAACTTGAAATTCACCGAGAGGTACATATTCTGATGGACGCGGGTTTTTGTAATATAGTCCGCAATCTAAAAAGTAAGAATGGCTAGAAATGTAACAAATTGTAAGCTACGCACTACGCATTCTCCAAGAATATCATTGATGCTTGCTATCTACCCTACACAATATCAATCAATTTCTATAAATAACTACCAGTCTTCTAGATTTATATGCGCATTATGTCTTATTCCAAAGTAGCTACATTTGTTACTACTATCGATTGCTACCAGTAATCTAGATTTTAATATATATTTCAATATGTAGCTCGAAACAACTCGGCCGTCACCTATAGTTATATCTATTTTTTTATAGACACGGGTCGTTGCAAACTCTTCTGCAACACTACTAAGTAAGATCCTTACTTAGTAGTGTTGCAGAAGAGATTACCGTGTTGCAGAAGAGAATTTGTTACATTTTTAGACATTCTTACTGTAAGAATGTCTAAAAATGTAATAAATTCTTAGCGAGGCACTTCTAAAGAATATACCCTTCTACTTTCTCATTGACAAAATATAGTTCCTCGACATAATGTACACCTTGACTGTCATCATCCGTAGCTCGAATATGCATTATGTCCCTTCCCACACTTGCTACATTCGATTGCTACCAGTCATCCACATTTTGACAAATATTGTAGTATATAAGGAGTCTGTTTTTATACCTTTCGGTGGATGTGGGTCGTTGTAATATCTTGGTTAAAGCTAAAATGGCTAGAAATGTAACAAATTCTTAGCGAGGCACTTCCCAAAGAATATCATTAACCCTTCTACTTTCGCATCGACAAAATACAGTCCCTCGACATAATGTACACCTTGACCATCATCATCTGTTGCTCAAATATGCATTATGTCCCTTCCCACACTTGCTACATTCGATTGCTACCAGTCATCCACATTTTGACAAATATTGTAGTATATAAGGTGTCTGTTCTTATCCTGAGGTACCTTTCGGTGGATGTGGGTCGTTGTAATATCTTCGTTAAAGCTAAAATGGCTAGAAATGTAACAAATTCTCAGCGAGGCACTTCCCAAAGAATACCATTAACCCTTCTACTTTCTCATCGACAAAATATAGGTCCTCGACATAATGTACACCTTGACCGTCATCATCCGTAGCTCAAATATGCATTATGTCCCTTCCCACACTTGCTACATTTGATTGCTTTGCTACTATTGATTGCTAACAGTCATCTAGATTTTAACAAATATTGTAGTATATAAGCCGTCTGTTATTATCTTTAGGTATACCTTTCGGTGGATGTGGGCTGTTGTAATATCTTGGATAAAGTTAAAATAGCTAGAAATAAACAAATTCTTAGCGACGTTCTTCCAGAGAATGCCATTAACCCTTCTACTTTCTCATGGACAAAATACAGTTCCTCGACATAATGTACACCTTGACCATCATCATCCGTAGCTCAAATATGCATTATGTCCCTTCCCACACTTGCTACAAGAGCGCACCGGAGCGAGTCGATCCGACATCAGCAAGGGGTTAAGCTCCTTGGAAAAGAAGGGGCGCCAATTATTTAACAGAACAATGCCGTAGTTAACTCCTCTTCAAAGTACGATACCAGAAGGAGATCTCCATTCCGGCATCCACCCTAGAAAAACCTTTTGTTTTGACCAAAGATGATAAGTCACCTTCGCTGAAGAACCAGAAGCTGGGGGTCCATTACGGGGGATTTGCGCTATTCTTTAGCAACAGCTCCTCGATTCTAGTGTTAGAAATTTAGAACTTTTTAGTCTTTTTATTGTTTAACCTTTTATACGCCAACGTTCCACTTGTGGAACATATTATTTAAAATCCTTTATAGCCCGGATTAATTTTAGATGTGAAAAATTAAATTACACAAAAAGCGAATTTTAAAAAATCTGTGTAATTTTTTAAAGGAGTACGGCATTGATGCTGTTTAAGGCAACTTTTCGGGTAAAAATCTTAACATTTTAGTCTCATAACCTTAAATCGGCGCCATCTGAAAGGGTCTTAAAGGGTTAAAAATTACTTTTCGCACTTTACCTAAAAGAAAGTGATGTTTCGAAATACTTATCTTTCTGCAATGCGATTTAACATTTCCCCATTTTTAATATTAAAAGAAACTTAGTTCAGTTTAAAGTTGTCGATGTTTTAAATACGGCCCCTTATAGGTCGGCAGTTATTTTTGGAGATGCCGGACCCGAGCCTGTGACTTTCCGCATGCAAGGAGTAAGCCTTAACCGACTGGGCTTCCCATAGTCCCACATCAATTAGATTTAACAACGCTGTTATGTAAAACTGCACATTAGAATATTATTTTCCATCTGCTTTTAATTCCTACACGCAAAAAATGGTGCTGGTCCTGCAACTCAACCAAGTTCGGTTGAAGGGTGTTTAATTGACACAGCCAAACTGGTGGTTTGGTAACTATGGTAACTAAACCTACCAGTTTAGTTACCATAACTATACTCGTTCGATTGAACGTGTTTAGTCAACGGGACCAGACTGCCTCAATGAGTTCGGTTGAGACTACTAAACTCTGTGTGAGAACTAAACTGCGCGGTATCAGTGTAGTTCTCTCAACCAAACTAGTCGTTTGCGCCAGCCGAACGCTTCTAACCAAACGTGTTTTGTCCCTGCAACTAAACAGTCCTGTCAGTCCTATAGCAACCGAACAGTTTGGTTGGGAGAACTCAATTTTCGTTTGTACGTACCAGACAGTTTTTTGCGTGTAACAAATCTAATTTTCGGAATATGCTGGCCTGATATTTTGTTCAGTTTAGACTCGAGGGGGAACGTAACACAATTTATGTTGTCAATTTCAAATACAAATACAAAAGTTGTCGCAAATCAAATACAAATACAAAACAGCAAGGTTGGTCCAAAGAAAAAATCTAACTTTTTACCAGTCACCAATAACTATCAAGATTCTTCTTGAACTCTTCAAATAAACAACATAATATGGTAAAGCATTCCACTCATTGACAACTCTATTGTCTAATAATGTGTTTACCTCCCTTTTGAAGCAGGTTTTTTTTTTTTTTAATTTCTGACCATGTCCTCTTGTCCGTATATTTAAGTTAAAACCTAAACAATCCAAGTTTGATGAATTTTAAAACTGAATTCAATCCTTTTCAAAGAATACACTTTTAAAAATTGTGGCACGAGATTGCACAGGAATCCTGGAACTTTCTAGCTGCCACCACACTGTTAAAAATTTCAGTTCAACGTTGAACCAAATGCTGGTGTAAAATGAAGAACTTCTAGTATTTACACCATAAAATGGTTCAAATAAGGTGGGGAAACGTAAACGTGAAATTTGGTTCAACCTCTCATCAAATAATGGGGAAACGTAAACGTGAAATTTGGCTCAACCTCTCACCAAACAATGGGAAACAAAAGCACGAAATTTGGTTCAACTTCTCACCAAAAGTTGGTGTTTGGTCGCACCAATATTTCGTGAAATATAGTACCAAATCATGGTTACAGCAAATTTGAACCTGATTTTGGTACAGCCTTGAACTATTATTTTTAACAGTGCAGTATTTGGAGCGTGGATTCACCACTTTTGCGGTCTATCAAACTTATGTTTTTACCACAAAGCTGGTAAATTCCCTCTCTAAATAGCGATGGCAGCTATAGAAAGTTCCAAGATTCCGGTGCTATCTTGGGCCAAAATTTTTAACAGAGGCAAATAACACTTTGACCATTTCTTCAATATCCCACACCAAGGAGGGCAAAGTACCACGCCAATGTCGTCCAAGCGAGACATCAACCATGGTAATAATTGGCCATTGTTTTTGGCCCCAAGAAAGCATTGGACATGCCCAAATGATTTTCTTTGAACGTTTTCTCTGCTATGAGATGGCGATCTGTACCTTACGTGTTGTGATTAATAGCGAAATAGGAATGGGCTTAAGGTAGTAGACATTCACGTTCAAGGTTTTTTGTCAATCAGCTATTTATTTATCCACCGCATCCGGTCCCAGACTGTTAACGTTGCCAACAATAAAAAGAAATATAGCCAATTTTTTTGTGGTAAACAAAATATGAATGTGTGCGATAATTTATTTTTTATTTCCATTGTTTTAGCCAAAAAACTGCATTTAGATTCCGTTGGTTTTTTTTCCTTATCTGTGGTGTTTATCGTCGTAGGAGTGTAATAAAATGCGACACAGTCGTAAAAACGCGTATTTTGTGTTTTTAAAATTATATTTCGAGAATTCTTCAGTGAAACAATGGGGACAATTGGATAAAAAAATTCAGTTTGAGGAAAAGTCAGTTGGGTAAATGACTCTTTCGATATTTCATTTGACTTAGTAATCGAGAGTATATCCGGTGCAGTGCATATGTTATCTTTAAAATAGCCAAATAAATGTTGCCTATGAACCAATTGGTACCGATTGACGTTCAGATATTTAGTATCAATTTCATTTGAAACACCATTTTGAACGCAGAACAGCTGCTCCTAATTTAGTGTGGAATTTAACTGCTCGAACTATAATCTAAAACTATGCATGCCAGTCTGAAATTCTGTATCGGAATTTTTTTATAGTCTAATACTATAGCCAAAAAGATTGAAAGTCGAGACTCGACCATACAATCATTCGATTACAAGAACGTGGCTCTATACCAGCTCGCCGGCTGGATACAGTGTATTCCATCATTTTTTTTTATCATAGCATTTATGAATGCACATGCTCTTGGTTCTTGGAATCTTTCTAAAGACTGTACCAGGTTACACTGCGTTTGGTGTAAAAGGTTACTCACAAAATTAGAGTAAAGGTTAAAAAAAATAGAGTATCACTGCCATCATGGACAGGTTAACTGCAGTATCTAAACTAATGACTTGGACTCGGTTGTTGTAAGAATTCAATATATTTAACCTACAAGTAAGTATACAAAACTATTGACTATTTAAGATCAAAATTGGTCCAATTTATTGCAGTTGTTACTGCAGTTTACCTGCCCACGTCAGATCAGATCTCGACAACATGTGGTTACTTAATGTAAGAGTATGGACGGGACTATACAACCAATACCACCTAGATTAGAAGGCTGAAGAACTAAGTAACACAAGGTCACACTAGTAGATCAATTTCGATTTGTTGACCAATAACGTCGTATCATAAGATGACGTCGCATATTGATTCATCTTATCTTAAAAATTTATTCAAATACAAGATCTAGTCACGATTGATCATTGGTCAAAACCACAGAATCGGTCCACTACTATGACGTCAAGCATTTACTTCGCAGGCCTTCTAATCTAGGTGGTATTGATACAACTTGCCTTTCTGAGCTAGGTAAATAGAAATATGCTATGGAGAAGATCCTTCCGCGCATGTAAAGAATTCCATAATTTACTTGTTAATCCATCCAGAAAACATGTTAAAAACAGTAATTTTGTACGGTGAAGTTCGTCGAATCCATTCCAGCTGTGATGCCACAAATACGGTGAGGCAATTTTCTATGCGACCAGTTTAAATACAATGCTAATTTTTTGTATGTCCAGCTCTGATACTCTAATCTGTTTGGCCTTCTTAGAGTTAAGTCAGCTTATTCCGGAATCGGTGTAACGTTGCACACTTTTTTTTCACAGTGAATCAGAAACAAAAAACTGAAACCTGATGAGAAGATTACTGTAACTACTAAATTAAAGTCTTTTAACGCAACTATCCGAACTTAAATACTACACTTATACTCGCAGCTGCCAGACGTACATACCCGATCCGCATGCTTTCACAGGAGAGAGGTTGATATTTTTTTTTACCTCGCACTTAACCAAGGCCTATGTAATAAATTGCAGTAGGCCAGGCGTGGCCTTATTAGGTCACAGGCCTCAGAGCCTTTTCTTATTGGAACTTAAAATACGCTTTGTATGCAGAACGGTCTATGGGGGGTTAGATGAGGCTATTGAAAGGGGTTAGCCGAATCTGAATAATTGGTGTAGCTTCAATGGTCTATTTGGAGTTTTAGTGCTTGTTTGTGTTTAAGTCTTTAGGTGAAGTGCTCTCTCTAATGTATACTTTATATACGGGTTAGGCTCTTCTCCCGTCTAATGAACTTGTTTTATTACAGAGTTTATACTATTTATGCACACATTGATACTAGAATTTATCGAAGAACTGGGGAGCCCATTCGGTAAGGCTCTTGCCTTGCATGCGAGAGATCCCATGTTCGGGCCCAAAATAACTGCCGGTCTACAAGTAAATAACCGGCGAATGTGTGGAGAGAGTGTTTCGTTAAACATGTTAAATATATGCACTACTATACTAGCCCGAAATTATAACCGAGGATTAGACAATAAAGGTTACAATATGCACGAAGAATAATTAGTGGAAAATGACAAAAACACAAAATTAAAAAAAAAACAATATTTTTTAATCTATTTTTTATTAAAAAATTACTTTTGCAAACCTTCCAACTGTGGCTCTAGTGCGACATTAATTCAACCAAGCTACCAACTCTTTGATTTTATCTTCGTTATAACCATTTTCCGGTTCCCAGGCGCCAAGTTAAATTAAATGTTTCCCCATTAAGAAAGTATGGTATTCGGTACATATGACACGAAAATTCAAAAAGTAATTAAAAATCCGGTATTGCCGTTTAAAATCCGGAGACTTGACAGGTCTGTTAATATCAAACAAGTGTACAATATTACATTTTAAACTCGCATGCTTATGTGCTAAAACCTACTTTTTACTCGCGTTGAAATAAACAAAAAATACAGAATTAAAAAAAAAACATTATTTTTGAAAAACAAAATTTGTCATAAAAAAATTACCTTCATTTCATTCCAACTCAACAACGATTCGCAAAACCCGCCAACCACCTGTTACATTCCCCGCGGTTACAGTGAAGATTCCACAACGAAATCACGTACGCTCTACATTCTTATTATGCTATTTTCATTTCTTAAGGTGCTTTTTGACAACCGGAAACTTAGTAATTGTGATTAAATTCTTAGGTCTTTCATTACACTGATGTACCGTTTCCGATTATTTTGTAGTTTTGACTGTACTTGAAGTGAAAATTGGTCAGTTAACGTCGTTAGAACGTTTTTAGATGGATTTTCGATGACCATATGGTATATTGAGGAAATTAGGTTGTTTATTTTATTTTTAGGTCAGTAGAAAAGACGAATATAGTTTTTGACGGATGTTTAACGGAAATTCGATGATTTTATTTAAGTAAAATTTAATTAGATTTAATCCTTTTAAATGGGTGGTTTCTTTTTTTTGTTAATGTACAAAGGAAATGAGTTTATTTTAATTAGGTAAATTAAATTGGGTTTAATAATTCTTTGGATCAGGTGTTGTTTCAAAATGTTGTTTGTTAAAAGCGGAAATTGGATTTCATGCTTTTTTGTCAATTATAAAAGCCAGATGCCGTAGTTATCCTTATATAATATAATTTTTATAAAAAGGTTTATTTTTTTTTAGTATTGTAAACCCGAACTTATATTTACTGTACTTACTGTACTTATAACTACATGTTTTTAATTAATAAAAAAATAGTTTCACTTTAAATTTACTTATTAGTTGTTCATCGCTACAAATATTTAGAACTTTTTTTAAACGATATTTGGAACAAATTATTTGAGACTGAGGTCGAAGCTGTTGTCTTTATTAAAACAAAAATTGTTCATCACTACAAATGTCAAGAACATTTTATTTAAGATATTTAGAACAAACTATTTGTGACTGAGGTCGAAGCTGTTGTCTTTATTTTAACTTAAAGTAACTTAGTTAAAGTTACTTAATTTTACTTAAATACAATTTTAAAAATGAATATAATTTTTATCTAAAATTTCATTAAATTGATAAACATAAAATACTTCAAAATTTTATATGAACTTCTTAAAGTTATCTCTGAATTAATTATTAACGTGAATGCATATATGTTTCATATAGTAAGATTTTCGTGTTTTTTTACTAATTATTAAAATACTATGCATTATATTTTTTTATAAAAGTTTCAAAAATTTCAAAATGTTTATTGCCAAATTTGAAAAAATGGTATATGAAGAACGTAAATTAATTCTTTAAATTCATCATAATAATATACAAGTAATTTTTATACTAATGTAACTTATGAATATTTAAAAGTCATATTGATTTTAAAATGTTCGTTCCAAATATTTAATTGAATACAAATATAAACTATACAATTGTCTTTAATTAAGTTTTTATATTTCTTATAAAATTTATTTTCTCACAAATGCTTATATCTCTTTTTTTCTCTTTCAGGTAAGCATTAAACTATTCTGAATTTAATGGCTAATATTTGGATTTTATGGATGTTCGAGCACAGGAACTTTTGGTAATATTGTTTGGTACATTTCTGCTACTTATCTAAATATCGTATTTCTAAATAAGTACTTTCCAAATACGCTATTGAAATATAAATATTCATAAAATTTTCGTTTTCAATGTCTTTAAATGATAAAGTTTTACTTAAAGATTAAGTAACTATACAGAAATTAAAATCATTTATTTAATTTCGAAAAAATTTCGAAGAATGCATTTTATTATTTATTTAACTTTCGAAATAAAGCGTTAAATAAGGTGTAGTATAAGTAAATCTTTCGTATTCAAATGTTTTTCTTTATTTGTGTAAAGCTCAAAGAACTGATCTGTAAATAAAAATAATTAACTTCAAAATTTCTACAAACTATTAATTTTAAAATTTCTTGAACTTTCTAACTAAGGTACTAAATTATAAATAAATCTTTCGTTGTAGAGGCGTTTTATTGAATTTCGTTAGGGCTCTGAGAACTGTACTGTAATTATAACTGTTTAATTTTTTTTACAAAACATCTTTTAATTAATAAAAAGTGTCACAAAATATAAAATTTATGGAAATTTTTACGCAAACATCACTGAATACAACAACAAACCTTGAATCCCTGGGCACCATACTTTTCATTACACTATACATCAATAACATTTTCCTCCCAATCGTCCTTATGCACTCTTAAGACAAACGAGCGATTTTAACTCAGTCTGAGTTAATTTTCACTCCCTCAGTGTCGAGAATGCACTCCCCTATAAGAGTGGATCCCTTGTGTGTTAATCCTCCGACAAGATCACTCCAAACGAGTGATTTTAACCCACAGTCTGAGTTAATATTCACTCCTTTCCAGTGTCGAAAATGCACTTTTCCTACAGGATCGGATTTCACTCTTTTGTTTTAAGAGTGTACCATTAAAAATTTACATCCTTAAAAAAAACTTGAAACTCTAGTATCTTACCCTAATTCAAAAAGCAAAAAACAACGATACATTTCCCTTAAGGACGAAAAAGGTCAAATGACCGCGATTTTCCAAACCAAAGTGCCTCTCTGTTAATCCAGTGAATAAAAATAATTTTCTAGGCCACATTTCTCCAGCTGTATTGAATATTTTTAACAATAGATTTTTATGTGATAAATTTAGCTGATTTACAGGTCTCTATACCAAACTTTTTGAAATAGGTTTCTAATGCTTTTATTTTTAATTTTATCTGAATAATTTTGCACAAAATATTGTAACACATTTCAAAAATTTGGATTATAGAGACCTGTAAATCATCTACATTTATCATGCATGAAACCGTTTGTAAAAATATTCAATACAGCCGGGGAAATGTGGTTTAAATAATTATTTTTCCCCATTGGATTAACACAGAGGTATTTTGGTTTGGAGAACCACGGCCAGTCGTGCTCATTCGCCCTTAAGACTTCCTTATACATTACAAATTTACATCCCTAAAAAACCATGAAATTCTAGTATCTTACCCTAGTTCATAAAGCAAAAAAAAGATACATTTCACTTAATATTTAGGTTAATGCAAAGCGAAAGGGGAGACATACGAATTTAAGACTCGTCCTGATTTACATCATGTTTATGAAAGACATAGAAAAAAATATTATGCAATACGATATTTAGATCACTAAATAGAAAAAGCGATTTTGTCCTCTGGCGATTTCCCTCTGTTCTTCTTTCTTTTAGAAGTCTTGTAGTAGACGAAGTGGATAGGGAAATTCTTCTCTGAACGTGAGACGTTTTTTCACAATTAGCTATTCACTTGCTAAGTTGCATATGTGTTTCTTCTTAGTTTTTGAATTATGATTTCGTCTTGTTCGAGTTTTTTTTTTTTTTTTACCATCTTTAGATTAATTTTGTTTCTAAATTTAGAATAATTAGGCTTTATCTGTAACTGTGTTTTATGTGTTTATGTTGAATTTATATTCGGGAGACAAACCTAGAAGTATACTTATATGGAAGTCAGAATTGTGAATGCAAGTTTTGAGCCGCATTAAGATGGTGGAAAAGTTTCATTCGAAATGACTACATTATTTAAAAAAAATATTTTTTAAATGAAAGCTTTTAAAAACAAATAATAAAAGTAAATATTAAAATTTTTAATATTTCTCTTTATTTATCGTGCTGATTGATGATAATAAATTATAGCATAATTAATCGTTCTTAGATAAATGGAACTTTTCATGCTGCATTAAAAAAGAAAAAGTACCAATAAGTTCTAATCATAACTCCATTTTTTAACCCTCTAATGCATGAATTTTTATTTTTATCCCCCCAAAAATTATATATGTATCTTTAATACTAACACATTATGGGAAAAATAATGAAAAAACTTTAACTGCATTAGAATTTAAATAATTTCAATTTTTTAAGTTTTTTTCCATATGACAAAAACCAACTACAAAATTCCAATTTTGATAATAATGACCAGAAAACTACTAAATATATTTCAAAATAACCTTCTTGAAATATAATTTATTGTTCAAAACAATTTATTTGTATTTAGTACTAATATTATTATACTTTGAATACTGCCAAAAACGTTATTTCACAACAGTTAATAACATCACTCTTTAATTTTGAATACACTTTTACTACTGTCATCTATGAGAATTATTAGTAACTAAAACTTCAAAAAGGAATGTTGATGAAATAAACACAAATTTATCGAGAGGTATCTCTACTTTAATGGAATAAAGTGGATTATGTTACTTGTTGCCAAACAGTTAATAACCTCACTCTTTTATTTTGAATACACTTTTACTACTGTCATCTATGAGGATTATTAGTAACTAAAACTTCAAAAGGGAATGTAACAGATGAAAAAAAAAACACAAATTTCCAAAGAGTTAGCTCTACTTTAATGGAATAAAGTGGATCGTGTTACTTGTTGCCAAACGGCAACAGTATGCATTAGAGGGTTAAAAATATGTTTGTTCTAGTATTTGTCATCCACTTTTGCCATCCATACAAAAACAAAAAACCATACAAAAATAAACAAAATACGCAAACAAAAAAACGCTTTCCTTTGTTTGGTTTTGAGGAACACAGCGGCCATTTTTAATACCGTCTTCTCTTTAAAAAGGTGTTCTTAATGTCGGGAATCCTGGAAAGAGATGGGTCTTCAGTCGGGCGTGGAGAGATCCGTCGAAAACGAAACTTTTATCTTGAAGTCGCCAAATTGGCGACAAATGTTTTTAATCACTACAGTATATTTATGAAAAAGAGAAATTTAGATTTTGTTAAAAACTTTTTTTAAAGTTAGGTTGTAATCGTATAGGGCAATCATAAAGCCAATCATTGCACTTATCAGATGGAGAATTCTTGAATGAAACCCACCTCCCCCCACACCCCCAAAAAAACTTTCTCCCAACCCTATAAACCCTTTGCGTAACATATACGGTCAAATCAACAAAAATAGATTTTTTTTTATTTAATTTTTGGAAGATCTTTCTTCAATATTTTTGAAATAGCATGAATATTTTTTTTTATTTATTAATATAATTAATTTAACTAAACCCAAGTGATAGGTTTACATCAATCTTGGAAAAGCACTATATTTAAGAGTTTTGACGCATTGGGATTATCCCGTGGACCTGCCAAAACTCGTCAAATCCTTTTGTGCCAGTTTTTAAAATTAAACTTTAAAATTCATAAAATAAACATTGTAAACACAATAAATTTATCAAATCATAATAAACTACACCCTTCGGCGCAAGAGCCCGTTAGTGGCCCAAGGCCTTCCGTGCCCATTTCAGCTTGTCGTGACCAAGGACTCTGGGGTGCAAAGAATATGTCCCGGTTAGGTGGTCAACCTCAAAAGCTGCGCTTCAATCAAATTCATCATAAAAATAAATAAAAAAAGTTTATTTGTATTATTTCGAGGCCGGGTTGGGCGAAATGTTTTGAAGGGATAAACCTAAAATACCAGAATTTTGCATTTATAATTCAATTGGTCCTTTTAAAATATGTTCACTTCCGGCCCATAATAGCGAAAATTCAGGTAGAGTTGATTTGAAATATTGTCGTGCTAGAGCTACACAAGTGCTATTGACGACCGGGTGTCGTAATTTAGAACCGCAATCAATTGCTGAGCCGAGCCTTAAGAGGACTCTTTTTGGAATTCCACATATTGAAAATCGTAAAGTTATTCCTATGGAAAACATTCGCAAGTCAATTACCGCCGCAATTTTATTAAAAGGTTACTAGTTTCTTGTATCATTGTAAAAAATGAAATTAACTAAAAGGCTAAAACTAATTTGTTTTGTGAAAATCACATATTTAGTATTTTTAATACTTTTTTGAAGTTCGTAAAAAATGGAGTGAGCATTAAGTTCTAATTTACGATTACATAACGATTTTCAAGATGTGAAATTCCCAAGAGAGTCCTCTTAACAAAAATACAGGAAACATCCACATTTCAAAATTAAAAATCCCCAAAAATCTAATACCCCGCCAAATCCAGCACCCCAAAACCCCGGCAACCCTCTGTGAACCCTTTACGGGGGCAAATACGGTGGGAACAACAAAAAGACTCAAGAAAGAGACTTGCCTGTGACTTACGGCGAAAGGTGGGGGGGGGGACAGCATCCGGTCCTTACCTATCCAAGCGGGACCCCTTTCTCTCCTTCTAACATACTCCCAACTTTTTATGTATTTTTTGATTATTGTGGGGATCTTTAATAATGTCTTGGGTGTATGATTGTGGGGATGAAGGTATATGGGGCTACGTTTGATAATCCGAACTGAGATTTTCTGAAGAAACTAAAAGAGCTTGGTTTATATTTTGTTTACGAGCTATATACTAAAACCGACCTTAAGTTTGCAGCAGAGAAATGTACTAGGCGGAGGAAACTGGGTAAACGCAGCTGGCGCCGAAATTTTGCCTACTCTGACTGCTCCTTTGACCCTGATATTCGTGCGCCCTGTTAAGTCAAAATCGAAGGAAAAAATAGTTAAAATTGCACTCTAACTGAAGCTAAACTAATAAAAATAATAAATTTATGTCTTGAAATAACAAATAAAATTGTTTATTTAATGTGGAACCCTTTTTTTTATTCGATTCTCGCACTCGAAAATTGGAACTATTTACCCTTTTTCTCGTAGAACATTTGTATACTGCAAACTTAAGGTCGGTTTAGGTGTAAAGGAAATCCAATTGGACCTTTTCTCTCCTTCTTACATACTCCCAACTTTTTATGTATTTTTTTGATTATTGTGGGGATCTTTAATAACGTCTTGGGTGTATGATTGGGATGAAGGTATATGGGGCTACGTTTGATAATCCGAACTGAGATTATCAGAAGGAACTAAAGAGCTTGGTTTATATTTTGTTTACGGACTATATACTAAAACCGACCTTAAGTTTGCAGCAGAGAAATGTACTGTGCGGAGGAAACTGGGTAAACGCAGCTGAAATTTCGCCTACTCTGATTGGCTGCTCCTTTGACCCTGATATTCGTGTGCCCTGTTAAGTCAAAATCGAAGGAAAAAATAATTGAAATAACACTCTAACTGAAGCTAAACTAATAAAAATAATAAATTTATGTCTTGAAATAACAAATAAAATTGTTTATGGAATGTGGAACCCTTTTTTTTTATTCGATTCTCGCACTCGAAAATGAGAACTATTTACCCTTTTTCTCGTAGAACATTTGTATACTGCAAACTTAAGGTCGGTTTAGGTGTAAAGGAAATCCAATTGAACCCCTTCTCTACTTCTAACATACTCCCAACTTTTTATGTATTTTTTGATTATTGTGAGGATCTTTAATAACGTCTTGGGTGTACATGATTGTTTGGGATGAAGGTATACGGGGCTACGTTTGCTAATCCGAACTGTGCTTTTCCGAAGGGTGTGATCTGAAGGGCTTAGATTATATTTATTTACAACGGACTGCACTCCTTGCCAGCCTAAGTTGGGTAAATATAAATATGCTATGGAGAAGATCCACGTAAAGAGAAGTCTAACAGATTTGAATATTATTTGAGAAGATTTGGCAATTTTATCAGAATAGAAAGTGTGTTTTGGTTAAATTGTATTCAGATCATTTTGCATGTAAAAATTACCCATCAAGAGTTTCCAACTAACGGACCAATTTTTACTCTTTGTTTTTACCCAAGTTAGGTTGGCACGGAGTTTAGAGTATTTTTTTAAATTTCTTTTAATTTCTTGCTGTCATTGATTTTAAGTTGATTTATGAGTAAACTTCGATAATGGTAATATTTCGATTTTTTTTAAGGCATATAATTCGGATTAACAATTGAGAACTGTCTTTGTTTTGCTTACATTCTCAAAAACTATTTCTTCGATTAACGGAAATTTGACTGGCAATTTCGCTGCTTTAATACATTTTCGTTATTAGCTTCCACACTACGTTTATAACGTAAAAAGTGGAAGGTTTTATAATCGTTCAGTCCGTCTATCTGTCTGTCCATCACCCACTTTTTGACTGTTCATTTACGATTTTAATGGACCACGAAAGAATGTTTGTCAGAAACAAAACTGTTGCAAATTCACTGAAATATTCCTGCATGTAAATTGCTGGTATAATTTTTGAAAGTTCTGGATGTAGATCAGAAACAAAGTTTAAAAAAAATATATAGGTATATTTTTGTACAGATTAAACTGTAGGCTTAAAATTTTTTTGCAGCCAATATCTGTTTTTGATATGTTGATACTAAAAATTTGGGATAATAAACTTCATTGTTTCAAAATGCATTATAAAGTGCCGTTATTTCCACAAATCAACTCGTATTTTCACTTCGATCAATCATCAAGGCATCTTTTTGACAATTCATTCGCATTTCATCAACATTTATTTCTTTCCCTTACCTTCAAAATTTAAAATTATTGTCTTTTGTTATATTTATCTTCGCGTAAGATTTCACACGCGTTTTCAACTTTAAACTTGAGAATGACTCAAATCAATCCCTATCTGCTACGACAATGATCTTTAAATCAAAAACTACTATAGACATAGACCTATTGTTCATGACTTTGAAGGGAATGACAGAAACTTTTTTCGAAGTAAAGTCATTATTAATGTGGATTCTAACACTTTGAAGGTGTAATTTAGTAACACGCTGGCTATTATGAAACAATCCGCTTGTTAGTTTGAATAGGTACACATTCGATGGTTTCAACTTTTAACGAAAGTTGTATTTGTATATGTCAGAATTAATAAGATATTTTCAAGCATATGACGCATTAAAGGTAACCTATTCTGACGAAATCAAATTTTAACAAGTTGGCAAGAAAGGTTTTGGCCGCACACAGTTTGGTTCGGTGGAATTTGACCAATTAATGACGATTGGCGAGAAAATGTGCCCCGCGAAAATGGGCTTTCTGCTTAAGTTCATCCAAATAAGTGAAATAAGAGACCATAGTCCTAAACACTATTTCTGTAGGACAAATTAAGTAATAAGAAAACGAATTTATAAAAACTGAAACGTTTTTATTTCTAAATAAAGGTGCCCCGGAAAGATAAAGAACAGAAGGTGTTAATGGTATTCACAAAGTCGTCGTTAATTTGCTAAGTTTGATACCATTTGATTGTTTAAGTTGAAATTAAGAGCGTTTTATAATTTGACGTGTTAATTAAACTGCATCATAATTGAATTTAGCAATTGGTATTTAGTTTGTTATTATTAAAGTTATTAGCTTTGAAATCATCTAACGTCATGCGTTGAAAAGTTGAATTTAACTCTGGAGACTAATACCATATTATAGGAACTATAGATGCACCTATCCATATATATGTATTCCTATTACATAAAATTTTCGGATACTTTTCTTGTTTTATTCAATACTACTATTTCTAATAATAAGAATCTCTGCAAAAGAGGAAACATTACTCGATTTCAATGAAAATTTAAAAACTCTATTTTTGGAATCAAGTGACAAAAAATGGCGTCTTTTAGTACTTCAGCCCTATTATCGTTTACTGATATTTCTCTCTATATATTCCATTATATTCTTCAACAAACACTTCTTGAAATAAAACATTATACATTAGTTCCTTCATAGAATATCCACCACTTTTTTCACTACATACTTATTCTGGAAATCCGTCGAGGAAAAAATTAGGCCTAACATGTGCCGTTCTAATCCCCACGTCAATTGTTGAAGGCACCATTTGTGCAGATGGAACAAAGCAGATGTTGAAGGAAAAGAAGGAAACTGTTGGAATCGCTCAATTTTTATAAAGGATGCAACTTTGTCTTCCATTTTATTCGTCTTGCACGAGTTATCCTTTTGGATTTTATGAACGTTTTTGGTTTGTAAACTTCACATTTTATTCCTTTCAGTCTCAGTGATACTCATCGTGTTTCTGATCATAATTTTTAAAGAATAATAGAGCTGACATCAATTAGGATTAATAAAAAAATATTTTCTAATAGAAAACAGTTTGAAGATTCGAATGATGTGCTTTTTGATATCATAAATGGCTATAGACGATCAGAAAAAAAAATTCTAATATGATGCCAAATCGTCATTGGGACTCAAAGGGTTAATGAAAAAGTTAATTGATAATATATTATCAGGCATAGAAGAATGTAAGTTTTGCTAATATGTACACTCTTTATCCTTCGATTTTCATTCAAATTCGTTCATTTCATTCAAATCTTAATAATCAACAGATCAATTGCTAACCAAAAAGAAGGGTGTAGTAAAAAAATTCACTATCTCCAAAACACAACTAAGATATTAAAGTTTTACGTTTAGATGCACCTCCACTCACATTCTGCAAACTATAACTAAGATATAGGGTACGGTCTATTCATTGGCGACTTTTGACTAACGTAAATTCAATTGGAAGTAATCGCCAATAAACGAGCCGGCCCCTGTTCATTAGTTATACTTTGGAGAGGCCCGTCGGTGGCCGAGTGGTTAAGGCATCCGCCTGAGAATTTAGCCTTCTCAGGAGTGCGGGGGTTCGAATCCCACCAACTGCCACTCATCCTATAAATCGGATATCTTTGCTGGGAAAGAGTAGAAAATCCAACTCGTGACGGATGGGCCCGAGTACAGTGGGGCAGACGTGCTCGTTAAATCCGAGGAGTCCAAAGTCCCGACGGCGTCAGCGTACGATGTCGCTCGAAGTTCCTTACGATGCCCGTTCAGGTGTCGACCTCGTCACTTGACCAGGGTTCTAAATTATGAGGCGTTATTGGCTGTGTTAAAGCTCCTAATAGAGGCTAGAAATAGGCAGCCGCGGAAACGATTACACTACCACTACCTTGGAAAATGTGAGTTTTTCAACTACACTTTTAAAACAAAAGAGTGAAATCCACTCCAGTAGGAGAAGTGCATTTTCGACACTGGAAAGGATTGAATATTAACTCAGACTGAGTTAAAATCACTCGTTTGGAGTGATCCTGTCGGAGGTTTAACACACAAAGGATCCACTAATTCCGGGTAAGAGCATTTTCCAGACAGGAGGAGTGAAATTAACTCAGACTGAGTTAAAATCGCTCGTTCGTTTTAAGAGTGTAAACACTACATTTAACGAAAAAACCATGCACTGCTATTACTAAGAAATATTCTTTGAACCACACCAAAACATTGTTTCAGTTTCCCCAAAAATCAAGGACACTAAGAAGAAAAAAATGGATGGGCAACTGAAATTTTCTCCGCATCACGGCCGCTCGTGTGGACGGGCATTGAAACGTGAAAATTTCGTGCCCAAGGAATTTCTGGCCGTAGCGGCCGTAGAAATGTTGACGCAATCCCAACGGATCGGTAAAAGTAACATAGAGCTAATGCATTAGTTTTGAAATCACAACTTCCTCAGAAGTATTATCTTGCCATGTTAGCTCTTTTTTCATCCGGTATGGTAATCAACATGAACATGACATCGTAATGAAACAAATTTGAAACGAAAATGCTATCTAGTTATTTGATTATACAATATGTTTTTGAAGTTTTAAAATGCCAAAAATATACAGCAGATGGTGAAACTTCATCAATTAATAATTAAATAAAAACGTCTTATTTCTTTTTCAATTTTGCTTTAAATTGATGTTATGATGATTACTAAGCGTGGTGAAAATGGGATAACACGGCGAAGCAATTCTTTTGCTAAAGTTGTGATTTTAAAACTAATTTATTAGCTCTATGGGTTGGGAGATCTACTACACATCTGTGTTTTTGACTGATTGACGAGAAGGTTTGCCTTTTGAAAATAGGTTTCCCGCTTTTGTTTATTTATATAAGCAAAAATTAATTAAAAATTAACGGTGTAGTTGCAAATCTCATTCTTCAAAGTACAACCAATGTATAGGGGCCGGCTCTTTCATTGCCGGTTTCGTCCAATTGAATTTACATTAGTCAAAAATTGCCAATGAATAGACCGTACCCTATATCTTAGTTATACTTTGCAGAATGTGATTGGGAGGGGGATCCAAACGTGAAAAATTCGTTCTCAAGGAATTTTAACCTTAGCGGCCGTAGAAATGTTGGTTAACCTAAAGAATCGTGCCGGCAATTTTACACCAAATCTGGTAACCCCGACAAATTAGTATTATGGCAACCTTTTGCGAAATCAGCTTATAATTCTGAAGTTTGTCTACGAATCTTTTATTAGTTATATGCTAAAAGATTTCAAATAATTATTTACTTTTTAAAATCAATTCTACGTTCTTTATAAATCTGGTCTGCAATTTGATGAATTCTTTCTGGTACGTAAAAGTTTATTTTCTTGGTCGGCCATTTTGTTTGTTGTCATTTCGACTTGGAGAGATTTTTGAAAAGTAGCCGAAAACCGGGCACGATTCTTTAGGTTAACCGAAATGTTGACGCACTCAACGGATTTGTAGATGTTACCCGGTAAGATGCCGCAGAATTTTTGGGTGTTTTCTTGTAGTATAGTGGGTGGTCGGCTTTTAATGTGTGTTTGGAGGTCGTAGACGTTGTTTGATGTTGTCGTTTGCATTAATGTTCAAGCCAAAAAAAAATAATTTGTTAGTTTGTAGAGAGATTCACTACCTTCTTGCTTTTGATTAATTAAAGACCATTAGTTGGAAAACTTTCCCTGTGGAAATAAATTTCCTGCTTTAGAGTTTATTTAGATGAATAAAGTATTAGGCGAATAAAGGGTGTAGTCGTAAAAATAAAATTCACCAAAGTATAACTTGCACCGGTTTGTTCGTTGGTGACTTGGTTTAATTGAATTTATGATGGTCGAAAGTCGCCAATGACCCTATATATCTTACAGTCGTACCCTATATCTTAGTTATATTCGAGATAGATATCTTATATTTCGAGAGACATAACATTTAAAAAAAATCAGCCTTACTTTTTCCTTTTTGCATGTCATACTTAAAAAATCTAAGAAACCAAATTACAGTCGAACATATGGCATAGAATAGTATAAATTTGTTTAGTTTCAGAGAAATCATTGAACGTGTTTTTTTTTGGCACAAAAAAATTCAATTAAATTATCGAAGAAAATTCAAACCGCGCTGTATTAGCCAAACAATGCTTCTTATAAATTTCTCCTTTGAATTTCTCCTTAAAATTTCTCCTTTGCACAAAGAACGCTTTTTTAAAAAATCTCAAAAGGACCCTACCATCAAAATCATCTGCATTTCGACATTTTCCTCACTTCACTTCAGCAGTGGTCACACTTGAGCTACTATCTCTCCCCTTAAAGAAAAAAAAACATTCCAAAAAAGAACAAAAAATAGTCATTTACTTTCGCCGTATACCGAAGACTATGAGAAAAAGAGTCAACTAACTGAATCGCAAAACGTAAAAAAATGGATCAAGTTTATTGGTGAATTTCCCGTCAAACTTCTTCCTTTAATATTTTAGCAAAAGAAGAAGGGTGTGCGGAAATGTTGCTATGGACTTGGGTCCTTTTAATATTTAGCTGTTCAGTTTGTCTGTTGTGGAGAGTCATCTTTCGCTCTGGCCATACGGAACCGCCAGAAAAGATAACAGCAACTTGGCGAGCAAATTAGGTGAAGGGAAAGTGTCTGCTTTTCTTACTGACGGAGAAAAATAAAAACTTCCTTTTTTAACCCTCTAATGCATGAATTTTTATTTTCTTTCCAAAAATATATATATATATATATATATATGTATTTTTAATACTCACACATTATGGGAAAAATACTGAAAAAAAATTAACTGCATTAGAATTTAAATAATTTCAATTTTTAAAAAAATTTCCATAGGACAAAAACCAACTACAAAATTCCAATTTTGATAATAATGACTAGAAAACTACTAAAAATATTTCAAAATAGACCTTTTTAACTATGATTAATTTTTCAAAACAAATTATTAGTTATTTAGTACTAATATTATTATTCTTTGAATACCGCCAAAAACGTAATTTCACAAAAGTTAATAACCTCACTCTTTAATTTTGAATACACTTTTACTACTGTCATCTATGAGGATTAGTAGTAACTAAAACTTTAAAAGGAAATGTAATAGATGAAAAAAACACAGATTTGTCTAGGAGGAGCTCTAATTTAATAGAA
The DNA here is from genome assembly GCA_023701765.1 of Hylyphantes graminicola. NCBI lineage: Eukaryota > Metazoa > Arthropoda > Arachnida > Araneae > Linyphiidae > Hylyphantes > Hylyphantes graminicola. The sequence continues at coordinate 48,979,230 of CM043112.1, read as the reverse complement.
TAAAGTGGATTATGTTACTTGTTACCAAACGTTAGCAGTATACATTAGAGGGTTAATGAAGCTTTTTAGGTTAGGCTAGGTTTGGATTACCGTCGCACTAGAGCTGCACGAGGGCTATTGGTGACGGGCGTCCTATTTTAGAACCACAGTCAAGTGACGAGCCGACACCTGAATAGGCACCCGAAGTAACCATTAAGGGATACAACGTACGCATCGTTAGGACTTTGAAGATTATTTAACGTGCACTCCCTTACACGGTTCATATTAGGTAACTGAAAGTAAAAAGCTTCATAGAGGCTGGGGAGCCAAGTCGGTTAGGCACTCTCCTAGCATGCGAAACGTCCCTTGTATGGGTCCGGGCATCGCCAAAATAACTGCGGACCTATAAACGACACGTGCAGCCAAAAATGTCAGACGAATAATACCCCGTGTGGAAGGAACGCACGTCAAATATCCTTCAAAGTCCTAACGCTGCGTACGCTGTCGCCCTTAACGGTTGTGTTGGGTGCCTACTCGGCTGTCGGCTCATCACTTGACTGCGGTTCTAAAATACGACACCCGTCGTCAATAGCCCTCGTGTAGCTCTAGTGCGACGATAACTCAAACTAAACTAAGCTCAAACTGTGCGAGGAAGGGGTTAATTTCTCCACATAACCACTCTTGCACTCATATCTTATATATCATATTTAAAATATGCATTAGTTTAAATCTAAATGTGTTGTTAATTCACAGAAATTTCCATTTTTAAGTACCGGGATGCAGTCGTAGATGCCAAAATGTCATTCCGTTACACAAAAACAAGTTACTCAAAAATGAAATAATAAAAACTTTTTTAAAAATTTCAACTGTGTTTTATAATCTTTTGATCATTAACAGTAATATATAAACTGAAAAAAAAATTTCCTTTGAAAATACCTCCATGGTAGTTGTTTCACTAACATTCTACAATTCAAAATGTCATTCCGTCGCATATGGAATTGCCCCTTTATGTATCCGTCAGAGGATGCGTACTTAGAGGAAGCTCGGGATGAAGTGTCGAGAGGATAAACAGAGGAGACGGAACTTTTTTTTTACGGCTGGTTTGGGAAAAATATCTGTGAGAAACTAACGGATTAGGGGATCGCTACGATGTTATTGGATGTGTGCATGCCGAGGTGGTAATTTGAATGAGTAGACTACTTTTCCATATTTGTGGAGTGAGACTAAAGGATCTAAGGGGGCACGGGTCTCTAAACTCAAGTGCCTCAGTGTTAATCCAATGGGGTGGAAACTACACTCTCTGCCACATTCTTCCGGCTTTCGCTTTATTGAATATTTTTACAAACGGTTTTTTTTTTTTTTGTTAAATATTAACTGTAGATAACTGGTCCCTATAATCCCACTTTTTTAAAATTGCTTAGAATAATATCCCTAAATGTTTTTTTTTTGTTTATTATTTCTTGTATTTTGTTTTTCCTTTATAATTTGTTTGTTAAAAATCTAGCTTTTGCGTTTGTAAATTGTTCGTAAAGTACAAAATATACCAATTTTCTCTGAAAACTATGCAGTACTTTTCTAGCAAAGGGCTGGAGAGCCCAGTCGGTTAGATATTCGCCTAGAATGCAGAAGGTCCCAGGTTCGGATCCGGGCATCGCCCAAATAACTGCCGACCTATAAACGGCCCGTGCAGCCAAAAATGTCTGACGAATAATACCCCGTGTAAGGGAGTGCACGTTAAATATTCCTCAAAGTCCTAAAGCTGCGTACGATGTCGCCCTTAACGGTTGCGTTGGGTGCCTACTCAAGTGTCGGCGCGTCACTTGATTGTGGTTCTCAAATCCGACGCCCGTCACCAATACCCATCGTTTAGCTCTAGTGCGACGATAATTCTAACTAGAGTAAACCAGCTGACACTCTTTTCTGTAAAAACAACATACTTTTTTTTACAGTACAGCGCAAGGCGAAAATCCTTCTCAGACAGCGGAACCGTCAGTAGTTTCCCAGGAAGCTCTGGAAGAAGTGTCAAGAGCATAAAAAGGGGGACTCGCTTCTTTCTTTTCTTATTTTTTTTTTTTCTTAAGAAAAAAAAGGGATGCTTAAACGTGTGTGTGTGAGACGAAAGGATTAAGGAATGGCTACCGGGTGTTTATCTTATTACAAGATAGTGGAAATGAACTTAGTTTTTTTTTTTTTGTGATTTTCCCACACTGTTGAGAATTACGATCTTCTAGTTATTAAGGGTGTAGTTATTTTGTAATTGTTTTTCAATAATACTACTTAATTATTTAAAATATCAAATTAATTAATATTTTTAAAATATCAAACTATTTTATACTTACAGTTCAGTGTTGGGCATTAATCAATTATTTTGTCAATTATCTTGTTGATTGATCAAAAAAGTGATTGCAATTAAATTAATTAAAATTAAATCTATTTATAGCTATTGAACTTTTAATTGCACCTTGCAATTAAATTGATTTTATTAAGGAATGTCAATTGTAACTCACAATTAAAATAATTGCAATTAACTATTTAGTTGTTTTAAGAAACAATTAAAACTAACCATTCACGTTATGCATTGAAACAAAATTTTAATGAAAAATGAGTAAAGATTTATGAAAATTAAGCTGTAAGTCTTAGACTTATGACGAATATAAAGTGTTTAATTGTTATTTTTAATTAAAATTAACAAAACAATTGAAAATTGATTGTTAATTATTACTAATACAGTTAAAAATTGAATAATTGTTAATTGTAATTCTCCAAAAAAAAAAACAATTGATGAATTGTTGACTGTTTTAGTTACATTTAAAAATTAATTAGTTGTTAATGTTTAATTGTACTTGCAATTAAAATTTGACCAACACTGCTTGTAACTTAAATTATTTTTTATGTGTAGCACGGAAATTGCAATGATTGATTAATCGAGATATCAAAAGCAATTTATTCCTATCAATAACAAGAAGAAGGCGAAGCCCTCTGATACTTATTAAGTCCCTAATATTTCTTTTTAATTGCATTCAAAATGGGACATAAAAAGAACCCATAAATGAATAAAAGTCAACATAATATTTTAATATTGTATTTAAGTATTTATTGGAAAGATATATTTTAAAGTAATTATTTTGGTAAAAACTCAGGATATTACTCGAAATTTATTTTAATTGTGGAAACTAAAAAATAATAATAATCAGATCTCAAAAGGTAATTCCAAAATTATGTTAATACATAACAAAATTGGAAATAATAATAGAATTCGAAAGAAAATAAGTGTGCCGAAAGCAAGACTGAACTTTTTTTAAAATGTAGCTTCAAAGTTCATTTCCATGGTCTTCTCCGAAGTAATATTTTGGTGCTGCCATCTGTATTCTAAATAAGTAAACGAGAAGGGGTTTCTGAACTAACAGTTTTGCAGTTTGTAAAATTGTAGTGCTGCCATCTGTATTTTAAATTGATAAACAATAAGGAGATTAAAATTTACTTAAATAAATTGTTTTTGCAGTGCGCTAAGCTAGATTTAATTAAATTGTTGACATCCAGATTGTTCAAATATTTGTTTTCGTGATTAATGATTTAATAACGGAATGATGAACCACTTTTCAAAAATACTTTTATGTTTTTTATAAGCGCATTTGTAAAAAATTTAATTTTTAAGGTATAATTATTAAGTACAATTCTCTATGTTATACAGTACAAATACAAATTTTACAAGCTTCAAAAAGTGTAGTTAAATATCGGAAAGTTCAACTTTTTTTAAAAAAATATTTTATTTCAATGTTTTATGCACAAACTTTCTAAAAAAAGTATTTAAAATCTTGGAGCAAAAAATGTTCACTATCACAATTCCTTGCATTTGTATTTCAATAATAATTCATTTTTCTGCATTACTTAAAAAGTTATACTTTACATCTAGGTTTAGTATACAAATTATATGTAAGATGGCGCCACTATAAACATAAAACTTCCCCCAGACATACAAACTTCTTTTATACACTTTTTTTTTATTATTTATTTACCGATTCTTTTTTAATCAATTTATTTCGAAATCGAAGCGTTAATAGCTAGCTTTTATCTTATATTCAATTGTATTCTACTCTTTTTGTACGTGTGAAGATTTTCAAATTTAATTTTCATAAAATTCTCTTTTTATTCCACGGGTTATGATTTTAGGTTAAAACAAATAAATTTGGTGATAAGCTTTTTTCTATTAACCTTTTTCCCTTTGCGGATTTTTTTTAATTGAATTAGATGAAAGTGGTGCGAAATTTTTAAATGATTGTTTTCGAATAATCGATAAAAACGAATAACGGCGGTGTTCAAAATTATTTTATTTTTATGGTATTTAATCGCATTTTTTATTGAACCAAAAGGATAGCCTATTTAGTCGCTTCAAAAATTAATTTATTAACTTTTGCAAATGCAATTGTATGCCGTAAGGAACAATCATAATATACATTATTTAAAATAAAACTAGCATATTGCAATTGCATTACACTTAAACTATGGCAGCATCTAATCTATTTTTCTAACACAACTATTATATTATTTAAAAAAAAAATAATTCATTAAATATAAGTTCAAACACTTCAAGTAAAATTTGGTGGGTATTAGTGCTTTGAAATAAAATTGCTTTTCGAGTTGTTTTTCAAGCACACGTCCAAAATAATAATTAAAAAATACTTTACTTTTAATAATCATCACCGAAACCAATTACAGTTTTAAGTGCTTTCCTTTTAATTTAAGTGTTTTTAATAATCGCAAAATGTACAAAAGCTGTCTTTTAAAAAAGCATTAAAATACAAATAACCTAAATGTATAGGTAAAATAATCCATTAAAATTATTCTTTTCTTATTTTTCTTTGCGACTTAGACTGACGTTAAGTTAAGATTCTAATATATTCCTACTTACAGCGAAAACTGCTTTCCAAAAAAGCATAAAAAGTATTTGAGCTTGGAAAGATCATAAAATCACCATCAATCAACATCGTTCAAAATATCGCTTACAACGAATCCTAATCCCATTTCAAAAAACCTAAAAGCGCAGTTCATCGAAACAAAAAAAAAATGAAAACAATCTTCCGAAAAAAAAACAATCATCCGAAAAATAAAAATAATAAAACAATCATCTGAAAAAATAGAAGGCGTGGCTAATACGATGACGAAATTTACCACTGACCAATGAGGAGGCTCGATTGTTGCCGCGCAAAACTGAAAATTCGACCTTGGCAATATTCGGAGAAATGAAAATAAATAGAAAAAATGGAAGATGCTTTTTAAGAGTTTTCGGGCAGGTGGCCAGATCCAAGGTGTGATGTACAAACTGGATTGCTTTGTTTCTTCTTTAATTGGAAATTGGCGGTTTGAGCAAGGAATGGCGGCAGTTAGGTGACGGAATTCGGACTCGTTTATGAATATGGATTTATACCGAAGTTGAACAGTCTTTCGCGTAGCAGAAACCCGTCAAAAATGCGTCCCTTTCGATAGAATTTCGTTAAAGGTTATACGTATTCATCATAAATATGTGTACTTATTATACTATTTATAATTTCTTAATTTAATTACAACTGTCTAAAAATATTTCATGTTTACAAAAAATCTTTTAGATTAATGAACCATCTAAGAATCACATTATGCTACGTACATATTATGACGTCATTCGACATCATAAATGTTCTTGCAAAAGAAATAAAATACTTGGTTTTAAAAGCATTTTGACTTCTTTTTAAGCATCGACTAATTCAAAACGTAACAAAAATATTAATTCCTAAATATAATAGCAAACGGTAATTTATTTTCGCCAATAAAAGCATTTTTAGGGAACAAAATGGCAACAACAAAAATTCTAAAGTTATCATATTCCAAATTAATAAAGAGCGAAAACTAGTTTTAACTAATAATAACGATGCTAGAACAGAACATATTATAAAAGGCTGCAATTTTTTCGAATGTTGATTTTATTTGAGCTTGTGTGAATTTTGCAACCTGGCAGTATTACTCGAATGATTTATTATAAAAAAGAATTAGTTCTAACAAAAAAAAATACGTATATGTAACATGCGTAAGCGAAGTGATGTTCTATGTTCCATACCAAATGCGCAGTATTAAATATAACCTTTAGATTACAACGTGCATTGAACATCGGCTGGGAAGCCCAGTCGGTTAGGCACTCGCCTAGCATGCGAAAGGTCCCAGGTTCGGGTCCGGGCATCGCCAAAATAACTACCGACCTATAAACGGCCCGTGTAGCCAAAAATAAATAATAACCAGTGACGAATATTACCCCGTGTAAGAGAGTGCACGTTAAATATCCTTCAAAGTCCTAACGCTGCGTACGATGTCGTCCTTAACGGTAGCGTTGGGTGCCTATTTGGGTGTCGGATCGTCACTTGACTGTGGTTCTAAAATAAGACGCCCGTCGCCAATAGCACTCGTGTAACTCTAGCGCGACGATAATTCAAACATACCAACCTACCCGTTTTGGAGAGTGATGATCCCGAAAAGTGGGTTTTGAACATTTGTGCGTCTGTCTCAAACTTCTCTACAGCTTCGACTAAAAGACCTACGGACTGCAAATTCGGACAAGGGTTAAAGGATTGCTGAAAACGGAAAGAGCTACAGACTTTAAATTTGATACACGAATTCCCAATACCGAGAAGCGCAAAACATAAACCACTACTTAGAGTCATTTTGCCGAAAATACTTTCTCGCTACTGAAAACAATATAAACCTGTCCAAAATTTTGCTTTAGGTCTTCATAAAAAAAGTTTTAACTTCAAGGTGAAATAAACAGCCATATATATAGTTCTTTATAATAATATTTTTCTTCTCTAAAAATTGAAAATAAATCAAGAGATGTCAAACCACATTTTATACTAAAAAACGGCTACGATAGCCCTAATGCGAAATAAATCTGCTCAACCAGTATCTTCTCGCGTCCAGATACATATTTCGCCGTACTGAGAACAACAACAAAATGTCTCAAACATATTCGCTTTCAGGTTCTCGGAAGAAAAGCTTTTAACGTCAACTTTAAATAAATGCCCATTTGATATCTTCTTCTCGGAATGTAAGAATAATAAATAATTTTAGAAGAAACTGGTTAGAACTTTACTCTGTAAGACATAAAAGATCGTTTACTTTTAAAAAGGAATGTAGTTGGAATGTTTCACTTTTTGTTAAAAAGCGGTGGCATTGAATATGAGATTCAAGTTCACGCAATCGCATTACTGAGGTTTATGAATTGTGGTCTCTGCGCATGATCAAGAACAAGTTGAACATGGCATTAGTGTTCTGAATGTATATAGTTAGTACATACAGTATATGTAAGCGACATTTAATTTTTAAAACTTTAATTTATATGAAAAGCCTTTTCGTGTAATTATACACTGTCAAAATAAGGGGCTGGGGAGCCTAGTCGGTTAAGCACTCGCCTCATGCGAAAGGTCCCAGGTTCGTGTCCGGGCATCGCCGAAATAACTGCCGCCCTATAAACGGCTCGTGCAGCCAAAAGTATCCGACGAATAATTCCCCGTGCAAGGGAGTGCACGTTAAATATCCTTCAAAGTCGCTGCTTACGATGTCGCCCTTAACGGTTGTATTGGATGCCTATTCAGGTGTCGGCTCATCAGTTGACTGTGGCTTAAAATACACAATTGCAAATAAAATATCACAATTACAAGAACGGTTGATTTTTTCATTATTTTCTTCACATGTTATTTTTTTGTAGTGCGTCTCTTTGTTCTAATAAAGCGTTGTATCTTGCATACTTTGCTTCAAGTCAATTCAAAGTACTATACGATTGCAATCCCATTACGCATATGCCCTCTTCCCTGGGATTGAGAATACAATGCCCCCAATAAACTTTGGACGTACCATAAACAAAACAAGAGCCACAAACCTAAACAACGGCGATGACAGAAATAAGAAATTTTGTTATCCCTTGCAAATACCTTAATGCATGCAAAAGTGGCATATCTCCTATTAAGTTAACATGCCATATACGCCAATTTTTCGACTATTAACAGAGTTTTTGGATAAAACCATTTCGTAACCTTTTGCATTAGTTTTGAAATCTAACTTCTGCGAAAATATGGCTGCGCAACGCATTATTTTAAAGCAATGAAAATAGTATTATCAACAAAATAAGACATATTTTCCGATCATTTAATTATTTTATACAGTTTAAATATAGTGGCGCCATTTGTCAAATATTATGTGCCAGTTTGCAATTTCAAAATTAAATAAATAACGAAACTTCCACCTTCAAATTTGTTTCTTTTGGTTGTCACTACAATTTTCATTCATCGTGGAAAATTTACAACACAGCAAATTAATATTTTCACTTAAGTTATTTAAATTGGTGCCTAAATATAATATGCTTTTATAATGCATTAATTAATAAATTAATCTATGGTGGAATCTTTGTTTTCTTGTTCTTTTTTCGGTTGTGTAATTTATTGTAACGTAATCACTAGAATAGTTATAATTAAATGGCAAGAAAATACAAAATATCCGCTTAATATAAAATATCTTAAATACTCTATAAATATTCGCGTTGTTAACAGTGCATTGAAAGTAAAACCGAAACAGCCAATGAAATCATGGAAAAACAAGAATTGAAACTATAAGCTGATGACGTCATCTGAAATAGCCCAATTAAATAGTGATGTGATTCACATTATACAATCTTTGGGAAAGGCACAAACCTCAACAACAACATGGCAGATATGCCAGTTTTCCACTCATCATGCGATATGAATACCCGCAAAAAGAATCATTAAAAACACTTCTTCATAACACCTGGGGCATTGGTTTATCAGATAGGCAAACAGTTCTTGAAGACTTTTATCGGAAACTCTAGAAAATCCTGTCTGGAGGCCCCCTTTCTATTTCTTAGTCTAGATTGTTTGTTTGTACTTTACTGACTGTTTAGAAGGGAGGGGGGGCTAGACCCCCTCCCCCTTCCTCCCTTATACTTGATTTTGTCGGGGGGATAGCTGAACACCTATACAAACTGATTGAAGCTAGATATTTTCTCTACATTAACCAAAACCTTGTTTCTAGAAATAATAACATAAACCTGTAAATTATAGTGGTTTTATGTGCAATGTTCACTGTAAATAAAAAAATTCTAGAAAAACAACAACAAATATTTACGAGTAGATTTTCATATTTAATAAGATTCAAAATTGTGAACTTTTTTAAAACGCTACTCCTTTTTCAATTTTGAGAATAACTCTAACAAACTTTTATAGTTTGTTTTTACAACTGTTTGTTAAGGAACTGTGAATGGATTTTAAAAAGTGAGCTACAGTTAAAAGTAACATACATTTCGGTATCATTGTAATGAATATCATAATAATGAAGAAGTCAATCATACTTACATATATTAAATTGTATTGATGGGAAAATCGTGACTGTAAAAAAATGTTTTTTTAGATACATTATCAATCAATCCATAATATTTTATAATCATTATCAATTTATCCATCTCAAGTAGGAAAAGGATTCGTATTATCATGTTTCTAATCATAATTTTAAAAGAAATGATAGGGCTGACCATCTATCGGGATTAATAAAAAAAATGATTTGAAAAAGTTTGAAGAATCGAATGATGTTTTTTTTATATCATAAATGCCTATAGACGATTAAATTTTTTTTTATTTCTAAAACTAGCAGTATGGTCCCGCCTTACTGGAAACCCGTTGACATCGCATTGCTTCCTTTTAGAGGCATGCTTACTTGTGAAAATACACTCAATATCTAAACTAAATTCAATTCGTGAAGAAAGCAAACACTAAGAGAGGATGAAGCAGCCTTAGGGCGAGCGCATATCTCAACCAAACTCAATCAATCAAACTAATAGAGGATGGCGTCAAGCCCCCGTTTCGGCCCGGTCCATGTATTTTCAAGCTCTGTTATGGTCCCGCAAACCCACGTGGATGACGTATTTTTGAAACTAATTATATTAATTAAAAATCGCAATCAAATATGAAAAAACTAAGCCTCAGGTGCACACGTAGGTATTAAAAGGAATCTATATTAAAAATTTCGAATTTTTTAGAGCAGTTTAAGTAGGTCTTTTGCGATCCACAGACATACACACAGACAGACTCACAGACTCTTTCTTTTATTATTATAGATGATGATGCCAAATTGTCATTGGGGACTGAAAGGGCTAAAATCGTGCAGTAATTTATCACAATTGAGCGTATTTGTTTTTTTTTACCTGGCTGAATTCAAGGAAAAGTTCAATGACAACTTTTTAACTTAACAACGTTCTAAAGGTAAACTTAGCCATCATTTAAAAACTATTTTCTAAAACAAAGAATAAAGTTAGCCCTAAATTCATAGTCCAATCCACATCATAACAGAAAGCTAAAAATAAGTTCCTTCAAAGTTCATTCGAACACTTTATTTTTCCGTTGCCATTTTCGAAAACGAACTTGCGTCAGCGCATTGCTAGCCATTACAAAAATACTGCCACCTGCTTCTAGAGAAAGAATGTTATGTGAATTGTGCTCGCTTAGCAGAAATTCGATTTTAAAACTCATAACATTTTCAGGAATCAAAAGTGTTTAATGGGAATCTTGACCGGATTGTATTGACTTTGATGTAACTGTAAACCGTATACTCGTATAGGCTATTAAATGTATGGGGCTGTTATAGAATTCTTGGCTGGCGAAGTTATACAATGGCTTATATTCGGGTTCTATTTATATTTGTCTTGAATTGAATTTATACACTCTTAAAACAAAAGTGTGAAATCCACTCCAGTTGGAGAAGTGCATTTTCGACACTGGAAAGGAGTGAATATTAACTCAGACTGAGTTAAAATCACTCGTTTGGAGTGATCCTGTTGGAGGTTTAACACACAAAGGATCCACTCCTTTCGGAGAAGTGCATTTTCAAGACTGGATGAGTGAAAATTACTCAGATTGAGTTAAATTCGCTCGTTTGTTTTAAGAGTGTAAACTTTGATACTTGGGATGGTCTCAGGGTTGCCAGATACCAGTAATAGGCTTGTTTCACGTGTGATCTGGCAACAGCTCCACGGTCTTGTTTTCATTTTTCTCGAATTACTTTTGCTTTGGTATTCCAAATTAAGTTTTCTAATAAGAATATTTTAGTTGCTATATTTTTCTTAAATTCCAACTTTTTTCGATGCAAGTTTTCCTTGATAAATGATTAAAACAACCAACAGCACAGCAAGAAGTTGTATTTTTTAAAAAATAACAACTAAAATAATTTATTCTTGGAAAACTCAATTTCGAATGCCAATACAAGCAATTCGAGAAAAATGAAAACAAGACCGCGGAGCTGTTGCCAGATCCCACGTGTAACAAGGCCATAAGAGAGCTATTTAAAAATGCTTAACTCTTGATTTTCTCATCAATAGTTGATTGAAAGATTAGGTAATCATAAATTTATTTAACTAAAATTAGTTTTATTAAACAATTCAAATTATTATCAATATAAGTAATATTTGTCTAATATGAATTTATTACAATTTAATTATTTGATAAAAATCCTCTTCAATTTTCATTAACGTTTTTTTATTCACTCCATTTTTAAATATAAAAAACAATTTTGTAGAAAGTTTTTTTTAAAAGGTTTAACTTATGTTTTTTTCATCATATAGTTGCTTGCTAGATTAGGTAATTATAAATTTAGTTAATTATAATTAGTGTTGTTAAACAATTCAAATTATTATCAATAAGTAATATTTGTCTAATATAAATTTATTAAAATTTAGTTATTTAATGAAGGTCCTCTTCAATTTTTATTAACGTAAATTAACTAAATTTTTAAGTATAAAAAAACAGTTGCAAAAAGTATTTAAAAGTTCTAACTTTTGTTTTTCTCACCATATAGTTGCACTTACGTTTTGCTATATTATTCAACAATAAATGATGAATTAATTATAAGTAGAATTGTAAAATAATTGCGGGAGTGGATTTAAAAAGTCATATATTTTCGTTTTTCTTATAATATATTTGTGCTCACGTTTGCTAGATTATGTAATTATAAATTTAAGTAATTATAATTAGCATAAAGCAACTTAAATTATTATCAATATATGAACTCCTTTACAAATAAAATCTAATTTAAATAAATTATAATCCATCTAATTAACTTAAGTTTTTATTAAAGTAAATTAATATAATTTTTTAATACCAAAAACTAATTTAATTTTGAACCAATTTACCCATAAATTTTCTTTAACCTTATCGTACAGACATTATTTTAAAAAAAATACTGGGTAGTTTGGGATAAATATAATAACGAACACACATTTAACTATAATTTCATTTGAAATTGAGTTCGTGATTTTCACATACTTTAGTTCGAATCTTACAATTTAATTAAAACCTTCGCATTAATGGTTAAACGCCCACTCTGTGCTCTAATTTCGAAGGTGCCGAAAAGGATTTTAAATTTAGGCCACTTGTTTTTTATAAAACTTTTCTGCTTTCGAGCAACGTAATCATTTATTGCGGGAAGCTTTGAAGTCAGTTCGTTTGGAATGTGTAATCGATTTTAAATCTAAATGTTAGATGAATTTCCCTTTCATTTGCTTGATAAAAAGTTCCATGATATTCTTTTAATGTAACCTTTCAATAATTGTTACAAATATTTACCAAAATAAGTACATTTAATAAAATAAGTATTGTACGTTTCGGTGTCTTTGTTCTCTAACTGAAGAGCTTAGTGGAAGAACCTGCTAAACTCCTTGCCAACCTAAGTTGGGTAAATAGAAATATGCTATATAGAATATCCTTCCGCGCAAGTAAATAGTTCCATAAATTATTTGTGAATCCATCCGGAAAACATGTTTAAAACAATAATTTCGTTTAAGGTCTAACAGATTTGAATATTATTTGAGAAAATTTAGCAATTTTATCTGAATGAAAAGGTATTTTTGTTAAATTGTATTCAGATCATTTTTTATGTAAAAATTACCTTACAAGAGTTTCCAACTAACGGACCAATTGCGCTTTTCCTTCTGCCTTTTTACTCTTCGTTTTTACCCAAGTTAGGTTGGCAAGAAGTATAGGTGACAAAAGTGTGAAAACGAGGAAATGAGCTTTAAAGTTTTTCGTTTGCACTCAGATCAGTTGAAAAAGGTACTTGCAAACCGTAAAAAATACACTTAACTTTAAATTTATGAAAAATGGGAAACTTGTTATCGTTAAAGTAGTAAGTATTGTGTTCATTGACACAAAAATCTCAATTTGTTTCCAAAATGTTACTTAGCACGTTCTTCCGCTAAGCTCTTCAATTGTTCTTTTTATGTGGTGCAATTTTTGTACTGTAATCTGTAGACTAGTTTTATCTAAATACTAAACAAAAAATTAAATATAAATTATGCGTTAAATCTAAAATACCCTAAGTACTAAATATCAACTATTTGTTCTGCGCATTGCGAATGTAAGGAAACCAAGAATGAAAACTGGAAACCTAGGTCTTCTGAAACAGCCCATTTCTACGTTTGTGACGATTTAACTATTAAAACAATCTAATTATTTTCTTTGTCAGTGCTGCAAGTGGGGGTAGACGCGGAGTGACGCGTCACCGAACTTTAAAAAAAAATGGCTATCCATCCCACAACTTCCTATCTCTCTCAAATCCATAATCCATAGAGGGGGATGGGGCATGGCATTCAAATTGAAGGCACCCCCTCCCACCCCCTCACCACTGTTCTTTGTTTATAACGATTAAAATATTAGGCAATTACAACAGCCCACACAATACAAAAATGCAACCACAGCCCCCATTTAACCCCAACTCTATTCGAACGCTGCAATTACCCCACCTGCGAAATACATAGCTCCCACCCCCTAAAAAACACCCCATTTCAGTATTTCTCTTTTTCCAAGAAAATCGTCTGCATTCTATAGGGGGTCACCTGACCAACCTGGGGGAGGGTTCTACAGGTATTTCGTCGTCTCAGGTGTGCACCCCCCCCCCCCCCCTCCAAAAAAAAACATTTTCGAAGATCAAGTTTCTACTGCTCAATAGGAGAAAATCCATAAGAAAGTTGTTTACTGTTTTTATGTATGAGGTTTAGGTTGAATGTGCGCTTTCAATGAGAAATGGTTGTTTGAAAATATGGTTTGATGGCGCAAGATTTGTTGAACTAAACGATGTTGCTGGCCAAGCACATTTTGCCAAATTTTGCGTATTTTTGGTGCAAGATTGCACTGTGATTGCAGCACTCTCTAGCTGCTACACATATATTTGGTAAATTTACGAATTATGCAGTATAACCATAACTTTTGAGCGTTTATTTACCACTTAGGTGGTATATTATCAAAGTTCCAAGATTAAGGTGCAACTTGCACTATAATTTATAATGTAGTATACACTATAATGTATAATATTTTTTGAAATACAATCCAAAACATTGCAAGATAATGTACTAGCTGCAAAACGTTTTGACAAAAATGAATGTATTTTGGGGGCCGCTTTCCATAATTAATACATTATGGAAATATATTTAAAGGCAAATAATTAACATACAGAATACCCAATTACTTACCCGTCTAATTAAAAAAAAATTCTTCTTGAAAAATTTATGGAGCAATATAAATTTTGTAAAATTAATTTCAAACTTTTGAAATTTTTAAATATGTGTTTTTGCAAAAAGATTGCAAGTTGGAGAAGCGCAAAGTTGAAGATATTTTCTGAATATGTGTTTTTGTTATTGTATATTAATTTAAGCCTCATTGTATTTTATAATCATAAATAAATTTATTAAAATGTCCATTAATGGTAATTTTTCTTTTTGTAGGTATGTTTTTGCTTCTTTTGAACAAACGGCGAATACAATTATTAAGAGCATTTTTGAAGCCATTGTAGTTGATGTATGGTATGCATTTTTTTATTACTAATTGTACTTTTTTGTTATATCTTTCATTTCCCTTCATTTAAAAATTTCAAAACTAAACTAACATCTTTGTGGGTTTAGTTTTGGAATGACACTGTCCAGCGTTGATTCTCTCTGTGAACTGAATTCTGATGACAATGTAATGCAGTTTTAGACGTTGAGTATGGAAAAAATTGTAAATATAATCAGTCATGTCTTAATATTTCAATAATGAACCGAATTTAACTGTAAAACTCGATTTTTCTTGTATATTTTTGGCATTTTTTTTTTTTTTTTTTGTAATTTAACTATTTTATGATTTATTGTTAAACGTCTATTAATGATATGGCTATTATACTAAGGTCATTAAGTGTACATTAGGATTCGGAAATTAAACTAAAATATTTTATTTTAAAAATTCGAAAATTTTCTAACAATTTTTTCCGTCTTTTGGAAGTTTTAGCTTTATTTCTACAATTATTATTCGAGCAATTTAAATATATAAAATGCATTGAATTCATTTAAAAAAGTGCTTGCGATTAAGTAAACTTTTTTTTAAGTACATATTAATGCAATTTTTCAATTTTTATTGAATTCAAATGTGCAAAAAAAATCTGGACTTGAAAAAAAAAATATTTACCTTTTTTTTTAAATCAGAGCTCAAAACTACATAGGAAAGAACTATTGCCATTTAGTTCAGAAACAAATCGGATTATTTACAATAGGAAAATATGCAAATAATAACAAAAAGAATCAATGGGATAAAAATCTCTGAACAATAATCGATGGACAAAAACCTCGTTTGATAAATCGAATATTAAAAAATCGCGTTGCGTTGGGTGCCTACTCAGGTGTCGGCTCGTCACTTGACTGTGGTTCTAAAATACGACGCCCGTCGCCAATTGCCCTCGTGCAGCTCTAGTGCGACGATAATTCAAACTAAACTATACTAAACTTTAAAAAAAAATAACTCCAAGAAGACACGAAAAATAGAAGAAAAACTTCAAGTCATTTCCAATTTAATTATTCATATAGCATGCTTTAAAAATTTTGTTAAATCTCCAAACAGGTTTTGTGGCCTAAGAATCTCTTTAAATGATGTTCGGAGTCAATTGTATTTTATTATGTTATGTTAGCAATCCAATCAGCGATGTTTGTTCGAAGAATTCTGGTAGTTTTTATTTTTGGACGAGTTGAGATGTTTGATGTGGAGAATCGTCTGCAAGAAAAAAAAAAGATTTGTGGAATGCAAACATCAATCATGTAAGTATACCTTTTTTCTAAAAAGAATATTTTGAATTGTAGATAACTAGTTGTCCTTATTGCTGTCATTAAATGCTCCTTTTTGTTAACCAATTTTTTTGTAAGTTTGCTAATGGCATCAGAGAGTACTTTAACCTTTTCAATTCTATAATGGGCACAGATATATCCTCATTTAAACTATTATAGCATCAAAATTATGGCTACTTTACTGCAAGGATAATTATTTAAATGCCTAATGAAAGAAAACAATGTTTTATAGCTTAATTACAATTTGTAAACGTTTTTGAGACATTAACCTATGAAGATGTCACATATATTAAAAATTGATAATTTTTTGAAAAAAAAAATTATAATATATTTTCCTTGCAATTCAGGTCTTTTTGATTTAAGTGTATTCAAAAGTAAAGAGTGAAGTTATTAATTGTTGTGAAATCACGTCTTTGGCAGTATTCAAAGTATAATAATATCAGTACTAAATACAAATAAATTGTTTTGAAAAAATAATTATAGTACAGGAGGGTTATTTTAAAATATATTTATTAGTTTTCTAGTCATTCTTATCAAAATTGGAACTTTGTACTTGGATTTTGCCACATGGCAAAAATTTGAAAAATTGAAATTATTTAAATTCAAATGCAGTTAATTTTTTTGCAGTTTTTTTCCCATAATGTACACTCTTAAAACAAAAGAGTGAAATCCACTCATATAAGGAGAAGTGCATTTTCGACAATGGAAAGGAGTGAAAATTAACTCAGACTGAGTTAAAATCACTCGTTTGGAGTCACTAGTTTGGAATCACTCGTTTGGAGGAGATCCTGTCGGAGTTTCAACTAAACAAAAGAGTGAAATCCACTCCAATAGGATAAGTGCATTTTCGGCATTGAAAAGAGTGAAAATTAATGAGTGAAAATTGACTGAGTTAAATTCACTCGTTTGTTTTAAGAGTGTATGAGTATTAAAGATACAAATACATTTTTTTCGGGAGGGAAAAAAAATCATGCATTACAGGGTTAAGTAGTGAAAGTATAAAAAAAAACAAAAGGACTTTTTTATTAAGACTCTAATCGGTATTCCCTATTAACTGCTCCTTATCTTTCATTATCTGGTACACAAAGCCAGAATCAGTCAACCGCGAGAACTGGCCACACGCCGGGCAAGCGTTCGACACAAAGCTGACGCGCTTTTGTAATTAATCCTCCTAATAAATGATAGAATAAAAAACATTCCAAAACTGCCCTGGAACAATGATGCCGCGAGCCATCACTTTTTTTCCATTCTTGATTCGTGAGGGAAAAAATGAGGGATGTTAAAGGGGTTAAGTTTGTGTTCTATGTTACCTGTTGTTTTTTAGAGGTATATTTAGTTCCATAGCCTTTTTACTCCTGAACTAAATTATAATCTAGGTTGAGTCTTGTCAATATCAAATGAAATTATTTAGTGTTTTATGGAACTTTTAGTTGCGTATGTATTAACCAAAATCGTTTTCCAGAATCCAGAGAGACGAAAAGCTTTAAAACCACTGAAATATTACAGGCAATAAATAAAACTACACTCCTTGCCAACCTAAGTTGGGTTAACAGAAATATGGCAATGGAGAAAATCCTTCAGCGGATGTAAAGAGTTCCATAAATTATTTGTGAATACATCCAGAAAGCACGTTTAAAACTTTAATTCCATTAAGGTCTAACATATTTGAATATTATTTGAGAAAATTTCGCAATTTTATCAGAATGGAAAAGAGTATTTTGGTTAAATTGTATTCAGATCATTTTGTATGTAAATATTACCTTACAAGAGTTTCTAACATACCAATCGCGCTTTTCCCCCCTTCTTTTTTACTCATTGTTTTTACCCAAATTATGTTGGCACGGAGTGCAGTTTCATAGCCTTTTACTCCTGAATTAAATCCTACACATAAATATGTCTTTAAAAAAAATTCTAAAATATATTTGTCTAAAAGTATGTTCAGCAAGTTATTATTTTTTTTAAATGTCTAATTTTTGCTGAGGCACGTCAATTTAGTGGAATTAGAAAATTTGAAACTTTAAAAATGCATTTTTTTGTTGTGCATGGGCATGGAATGAGCAAACAAGCTCTGTCAGTTTTTTTGTAATTAATACTCCCTTCAAACACATATTTAAATGAAAAATGTTTTATAAATTTAGGTCTGAAAAAACATATTCATAAAGCAGTATTATCTATTCTAATGTGACTTTTGCATTATTCTAAATTCGAATTATATTGGGATTAATGATTTGAAATTATAATGTAGTTTGAGTCTTGTCAATATCGAATGAAATTATTTAATGTTTTATGGAACTTTTCGTTGCGTATGTAATGTATTAATCAATATGCGTTTTCCTGCGAAGCAAAAAGCTGCAAAACAATTTAAACATTAAAGGAAAAAAATATATAACTATCAAATAAATAATCTGAATGTTATGCAACGCGTAATACAATGTTAAACTAGATGCATTTTACATTTGCAGATGAACCTATTGACATTTTTAAACTTAAACTATTCCAAAGAACAAAGACCACAACACCCCTCTATTTAAACTACTTTTATAAAATAACTTAAGTATACAAAAAAAAATTACATTAAACGAAATCAATTAGCCAAAAGGTGATGATCATCGCCAAATGTGGCAACCAAGCGTCTCACCTGTATCGCCTAAGGCTAAGCCAGTTACTCCGATCGCCCAGCAAATTTCTTCATACCTGAGCTTTTGATTCTTCCAAATGCTCATGCAATTCGCGTAGTTCCTAGTTATTCCTAACAATTCCTAAGCTTCAAAGCTTTGCAAAAAGCTTGAAAACGGTGCATTGTGATTTTTATGCAAGTTTGATATCGATAGAGTTTGGTTTGTTTTTGTTTTGTGTGCGCACATGTTTGTTTGAATGACGTTTTTTGGATTTGTGTCGTTCTAAGTTTCGTCTGCCAATGGTGAGTTTGTTTATGTTTGTTTATTTACTTTATCTTTCGTTCGGTAACGTTGAACAGTTTTTTATATGGTTCGTCAAAATGCACAAAAGTCTTGTAGATTCTTCCAAAATTAATGTAACTTATAATTTATTTGAGTATCAATATACATTGTGTCTTTTATTATATTGTTAGCAAACAAAGTAAACACCTTCGATATGATTTTTTTAAAAAAGTATTTTATTTTTTAATTGTATTTTTTTATATTTTGTTATTTTCTATTTATTTAACTCAAAGAAATACTTCTATAAGCATATTTTATTTTGTCTAAATAACGCTTTTAATATCTTTCATCAAGTTTTTGCACCTAAATTTTAAAAATAATATATAAAAGCATAAATTAGTTCATTATAATATCTATATGCTTAGGTGCTTATAATTTAAATATTTAATTTATATTAAATGAAGGAAAATGATAAATAAAGGTTTATTAATTATAGATTGCATATTTTTTTAATTCTCTCGAACAGAATAAGAAAATATAAAAAAAATTACTCACAAAACATTTTCTTCCCCGTTATTATACAATAGAAAATAGTTAAATTGTCATACTTTCCTGAAATAACATTTTAAATTAAGTGGCTCAATCGGTGAACAAAATTCAACAATGAATTGATTATTTACTAAAACAAAAAACTACTAACAAAATTATAATATAATTTCAATAACTCATATTTTGCTGAGATTTTCACCATTGTATATTTAAACTTTATTAACAATTAAATTTTCACAAAAAAAAAGATAAGAAATGCTTAAGTAGAAACTATGATTAATTAGCTAATGTCTTTGGTTTTTTTTATGGAGTAATTTTTAAATATAATTTTACTGCATTGTTATTATATATATATATAACTAGATTTTGAAGAAATGTTTTATGTATACATATTACAGATATAACGAAAATTTATATTAACCACAATAATTCAGTAATCAAACTTCTTTTAGACAACTCTTGAATTAAAATCACCATACAAAGAGAAAAAAGTAAATGATATAAGTTCGTGTAGAGTTTTATAGCTTTTGGAGAAAAAACTTACTTTTAAAGATGTGTCAAATGAATTAGAAACTTTTTTTTCAATTATTTTATGGATTTTTTTTTTGAAAAACTAATTTAGTTATTTCTTAGAACTTATTTGATGACTAATTTATCGATTAATGAAAAACAAAAATTGTGGCTTCAAATTTGCTTGTTTTCGAATTTAGAGAATTTTCATAAATTGTTTAAAAAAACATAATTTTTTTAATCACCAATCTTTAAATATAATTCAATTTGCAATTTTTAATTTTAAATGCGTGTGTGTATCATAATTTACGTTACGTAATATATATAACTTACGTTACGATATATATATAATTTACGTAAAAATATATAATCATAATTTACGTTAGAAACACTTAAAATTTTTAAAGTACTTTTTCCGAAATATACACTAATAAATGCTGAATAAAGTATTAAAAACGTATTAAAAGCGCAAATTACAGAGAAAATTACAACACAAAACATTATTATTAATGCAATTTAAATTCCGAAAAACACCTCGAATTTTATTTGGTGTTTGTTATGCTAAATAAAACCTTAATAACGCATGGAATTTGCAGACACAACGAAATATAATTCAACATGGATAGGTGTAATTTTGTTGTTTCAAAAAAATTAGTAATTCAAAACGTAGCTCATCATTTTTGGTGCTTTGTCAGACCTGTCATGTGAAACCGGCAAAAAAGCACGTTTCACAGTTTGGACAAAAGGCTGCGAATGTCATTGGTCAATATGTCTGTGAAGTTAGATTTGTGTGGAATTTGATTTGGTTATTTTAAGCTTTAGTTTTTGCGAAGATGAATTTGTATTTTTACTTTTATTCCTTTTATTTTTGATGATATCATAGAGATCATAGTTAAAGTATTAGAGTGAAGGATCACGTGACCTCCAATACTAACGACGCGGGACGAGCATGGAGAGCAAAATTGGAAGGTTATGGGGCCAGTGTTGCCAGCACTATTAGAAGAAAAATGCCACGAAAAATATTTTTTATTCTAAAATTTAAAAAAAAAAATTCTATAAAAGTACGAGCTGCATTTTGGAATATTTTTAGTGGCTTTTAAAAAACTTGAAACGCTTTATTTTTATAATATTTTTTTTGTAATTTTAGAATTAAATTTTCTTTGTGCTTAATTATTTAATTTTTTTAAAAGCTTTGTCATAGGTACAGACTTAAAATTAAGGACGATTCATTAAAATTGAGGAAATTATATCCTTTTAATAGTGAAAGAGCGCGTTTCAGAAAAATGCACGTTTTAGTTTAGACAAAGAGCTGAGAATCGCATTGGTCAATATGTCTGTGAAGTCACATTTGTGTGGCATTTGATTTGGCTATTTTTATAGGTTTCAGTTTGGTGGAGTTGTAACTCTCTAGTGCACGATTTTTTAAAAATTTATATAATAAAATGTATTTCTATCTTTGATGGGGGGGGGGGGGGTCTATTTAAAGTAAGGGGCATTAACATCTAACGACTTTTAATTGCGGCTCAAGAAATGAATACGTCTTCATTTGATACTATATATACCTTTCATCCCGTCTTCATTTGATATTATATACCTTTTATGGTAATTTCAATAACTTTAAACTCTAAAAAGTTCGATGGCAGCTACCTACCCCTTGCATTCTTAAAACAAACAAGTGATTTTAACTCAGTCTGAGTTAATTTTCACGCCTTTCCAGTATCGAAAATGCACTTCCCCTATAAGAGTGAATTTCTCTCTTTTGTTTTAAGAATGTGAGTATTCGCACTTTTCTCGAAACTCAAATGACATCCGACAGGTACTGGGAAGTCGTGAACTGATTTTGAAGTCCTTTGCTCTTTTAGCTCGAGCTGTAGAGTGGTTTTAAACAACAGACAGTGTTTGAAAACCTCTTTTCCGAATAAGCACCTTCCAATACGTGTAGAAAACAAATTGTCAATTTCGGATTTTCGACCCCCATCGCAATACTACGTTACCTTATATTTCAAATTATGTAATTGAATGTAAAAAATATCTTTTCGCTTGAACTTAATTATATATTTAAATTTTTAAACATTGACATCGCCTTAACCTATCATTGAGGACAATGCAATAAATTTAGGGAAATGATATCTTTTTATTGTATACAACATAAAATAATTATTTTGAAATAATATTTTTTTTCTTTCTATCACACAACAAAATTAATAAACTGCTAAAATGCCGGACATCAACAATATTTTAAAGTCGTAAGGCAGATTAAAGTTTGTGTTGCCATGTAGCAACAATATACTAGAGGATAAAATGATAAACCGAAATTTGGGTAGGAATTCAAATGCGAAAATGAAACAATGTTTTTTATGTATTCGATCTTTAATCTAAAAGATAAATGAAAATAAAATAGATAGTTTTCGGATTAGATTAATAGATTACAAATGAGAGAAAACTAGTCACTAATATGCATTTATTAATACTTAAAAAAAGAAGCACTCCATTTTATTTTTTAAATACAAATACAGTCGACCAACAACAGCAATAAGAGAGCCAGGTTGGTTTAAAAGTTTAATGATGTTTCACCAGTCTCCATAACTATCAAGATCCTTCTTGTATTCATTTACTTTCTTCGAATATAAAATATAATCTGGAAAAGCATTCCTGTCATTGATAACTTTATTGTAAAGATGTTTTGTTACTTCTTTTTTGAAGCAGGATTTTGTTTTTTAAATTTCTGACCATTTTAGTAATACATTAAATTAAAAGTCATGAACAAAGGTTTTGATATTATTTTTATTTATTTTTTATATCAAACTCTTAATTAAATTTATTTAAATGTCTTTTTTTTATTAATTTTCTCCAATAGGGCTGCAATATTGGCGGCCAAGCCTAGCAGACTCCGCATTTTTCCTAGAACTGAGAGCCATTTTTTTGTGGCACCATATGTAGGCGGCTCTCGCTACCAATTTTGATACGCAGATTATCATGAATCTGATCTCTCTGTGGATGTTAAAGCGTGGCACCCCACTCAGCCGAATGAGACTCAGCCGAAACCGCAAAAAGTAGCCAATTTGGTGAGAGGGTGGGGAGTTGCTTGGCGAAGAGATCCCCCTCTGCTGATAACAGTTTGTGGTTGCTTTTCTCCTGCCAAAGCGTTTGGCGATAAGAATTCAACCGAATGGTGCATGCGAAGCCAAATATGAGGTTAAATTTGGACAATTGGTGAACGCTCCCTGCTCATGATGTAATTGCGAATACAATGCGCGATCTCCGTGCAGACCAGGAGTCATAAAAAAGACCCCTCGTTCTAAGAACTCTGGCGGGTCACTCCTGTTTCAGGCGACAAATATAATCAGACAACAGACAAGGATTTTGTTCGATGGATAGAGCTTGTTCTCAATGTCTGTACCTATCTCGGTGAAATAAATTTACAAAATAATGTTCAAATAGAGTTATGTTGAAGGATCAATATATCGTAACTAGTATTTTACTCTAAGCAAAAAAAATGAATGCAGGTAGATAAATAGTTAATAATTTTATCACGATTAATATATATATATATGCATATTGTTTCAAATTTATGTTTCTGTACTTCCGCGTACCGTTAATTATCAGCATATCGCTAAACATCAACATATTAAATATATATAGTTTTAGAAGTTTTTATACACGTGACGAAAGACATAGTTATTACTTTAAAATATCTTATAACTTGTCAGCTGTTTACCCAGATAATTGATTTTTTTTGTCATAACATACACTCTTAAAACAAACGAGCTATTTTAACTCGGTCTGAGTTAATTTTCACTCCTCCAGTGTCGAAAATGCACTTCCCCTATAGGAGTGGATACTTTATTTGTTAGGATCACTCCAAACGAGTGATTTTAACTCAGTCTGAGTTAATATTCACTCCTTTCCAGTGTCGAAAATGCACTTCTCTTACAGGAGTGGATTTCACTCTTTTGTTTTAAGAGTGTAACTTATGCTTTGCTCAGGCTTTTTAAGTCCTCAAAATTCTTTATTTGCTGTAAAAGACAAACTTTCATATTATGTGTTCAATTTGGGTAGCATGGTTATTTTTACTACTTAAACAATTCTGTCTAACAGATTTTTATCATAATTTAAATAGTATTAAGTTCATATGTCAATATTTCATTTATTTGAAAGCGCCACGCCAGCCCGAAGCGCTGTGTTAAGGCATCATTTCACCGTAGATACCTTCGCATGTTCTGTTTCCGTCTAAAACATCTTATTAACGGCCCGTTTCAAACACACCATCTCGTCAATAAACGCCGTGTATGTGTGGCTGATGCACGTTAAATCTGTTGACTTTCAAAGTTCTGACACCATGCACGACGTCGCTATAAGCTTGCGTGGAGTTCAAACTTTGTTCAGGTGAATTCCTCATCTGTTCCGTGTTTAAAACATATGGAGTTTGTCGCCCATATCCCCTGTGTAGCTTTAGGACGATATGAATCCCATTATCTCTACGTTTGTAAATCGTTAAGGGGGTATGGGACACAAAATCTTCAAAAAAATCAAAAAAATTATTATTATCATAAAAAATAACACAAATATTTTAGAATAATTTAAAACAAAAATTTTATTTATATCTGCAGTAGAACGTGAGATGTGCAGTTTTTTATGTCATGACATCTGTGTTGGCCAACCACGTTTATAATCTTTGCTTCCTCGTAATATTAGATAGGAATAACGTTATCGAATCCTTAGTTGGTCGGTCGGTTTGGAGTGCTTCAGTAAGGAAAGTGATAAACTTCAAAGCTGTTTTTCTCCTTGATCGTGTTTTCGATGATTTTTTGACTTTAAATTGATATAACTCAAACTCTACTGCCCATAGAGTGTCAAAAATTTTTACTCATATTTTTCAAACATATATCTTTAATTTGTCTTTAGGGATTAGTTGTAAATAGTTTATTTTTTTATTTATTAATTTTTATAAAAAAAGTGAGCCTGTGAAATTATTTAAAAAAACTTCAATAATTTTTTTAAAAAAAACTATGGCAAATATGAAAAATCGGTAAAGACAGTTTGTTAAATACATTTTTCTGTTTATAAAAATGCTAAATATTTGTTTGCCAATAAATAAGTGACTTATAACAAAAATAAGAGACATCACTTTTTGACACATTTTATTTTTTAAAAAAATAAATAATGATTATTTAAAACCTCTGACTATCTAAAAGTGTAAGTATATTTAGTATACATTTATGGAAAAAAAATTATATTGATACCTGCAATATTAAAGAAAAAAGTTGAAAGTGTCCCATACCCCCTTAAACATCAACATATTAAAAATATATATAGTTTTAGAAGTTTTTATATACGTGACGAACGACAATTGGGTGTTTGCTGAATTAAAGTCGCACTAAAACTACAAGAGGAATGAATTGAATTGGCCACGGGCCTCATATTTAACCAGTGTCAAGTGACGAGGCCGAAACCCGAACTGGCACTTAGGTAGCCGTATTGCGACTTCTTACGCGGCGTCAGAACTTAGGACTACGGTAGATTTAACGTGCACCAGTCCAATATACACGGCGTAATTTAATGAGATTTTTTTTGTAAAGCACGACCTGTTTATAGGATTTCTATGGCGGGGACAGAAACCGGAACGTATTATCATTGCAATGGCAAGACATCTTAACTGACCGCGCCATCCCGGCCCCCTACAAAAATTTCACTAATATTAAATTTACTCGACCTTCTAATGCATTCTAATTAACAAGCCGATGATATCAAAAGAAGATGCTTTTAAGGGGTGCGGGACTGGGGGTGCTAGGAGTAAAGACATTTTTAATTGCAAAAATATACATGTGTACAATGAAGCACACTCATGTCTGCTTAATATAAGGTATATCATATATACAAATCATACATCTAAATTCAAACAAATTTTTGAAATATTTACAAAAACGTCCTGGTATTTTAATGATATTTGACCAATACTCGGCTTTTATAAATGCCCCTTTCTGAATTACATGTTTTAAGAATTTATTGTGCACAAAAGGGGCTGGGGAGCCCAGTTGGTTAAGCACTCGCTTAGCATGCGGAAGGTCCCAGGTTCGGGTCCGGGCATCGCCAAAATAGCTGCCGACCTATAAACGGCCCTTGCAGCCAAAAATGTCCGACGAATAATATCTCGTGTAAGGTAGTGCATGTTAAATATCCTTCAAAGTCCTAACGCTGCGTACGATGTCGCCCTTAATGGTTGCGTTAGGTGCCTATTCAGGTGTTGGCTCGCCACTTGACTGTGGTTCTAAAAATACGACGCCCGTCGCCAATAGCCCTCGTGTAGCTCTAGTGCGACGATAATTCAAACCTAACCTATTGTGCACAAAAACACCATTTCTATTATACCAAACCATTCCAAATGAATTGAAATTTTTTACTATATGTCAACCATATTTATATGCTTGTTTTCAATGCCGTTACCTAGCTTATGAAAAAATTGAAGAATAATTTCTATATATACAGAGCTATATTAACATTAAGAATCAATATTAATATTTAATTTATTATTAGTATCTTACATTTGTATTAACTGAAAGTAAGTAGAGAAATAAATAATTTAGGCACGATTGATTGTACATTTCCTTCATAATTTTAATTACGTTTCTTTACTTCTACTTAGTTTATTAGTTAATTATTATTTTAAAACATTACGACTTCTCATCAGTTTTCGCTGATAATTGTTTGGCTCCATGCGAATAATTTTGTCATTATCATAAATTTTGGTTGTTTATACCTTAATAAAACTATGGTTTGGGGATAATTTTAGTCTTTTCAGTGCTCAAAATTCTTTATTTGTTGTAAATGATTAACACTGTCAAATTATATGTTCATTTTAGGTCTAAATTAAAAAAAATCGACAATGAACAATTTAAGACCACATATAGAAATGACATAGCTTGTATAAATGACAAAAATATATCTGATAATTTGAATTCTATAAATTCTAGATTCAAATGTTGCAAAAATTGATTTACTTCCAAAATATGTGCAGTATTTTTTTTTTGCTTGATTCTATCTTTATTTTCATCACTAGACTTCAAAAATGTATTTTTTGGGCACATGTATTTTTAATGACAGTCTCAGTTTCTAGAGTTTCTATTTTTTTCCCTTGTTAGTTATTTAAATTATTTATTAGGCCCAGTGACTTAGTGGTAGTGCTTTGCATTGCCCCGCCACAAGTTCGGGGATTGAATCCCGGATTGGGCGAGATTGACCTATCCTTTCATCCTTTAAATGGGTTGATAACATGGGTACCAAGCATGTTTGGGAACTAAACACTGGAGGTTTCACGTGAGGCTGACCACCTTACCAGGTGGCACGACTTGGCCCACTTAGCCCACTCCATGCGCCGAGGAGAGACTTCTATTAATTTTTAATAGATGATATGTATACTCTTTAATTAATGTGTGTTATTAGATGTCAAATCAACCAATTGCCTTAACCTTGACATTACAAAAGTAGATATGGCTTGATATATCTAGGTAAAACTAGGTGGCAAAACGCAGTGTCTAATTTTCCACAAATTATTTTTAAGGTACTCGCATATTTCAAGTAAGACAACATCATTCTTCTTTTATTCCTGGATTTCAATTTCGTTGATTGGTAGTGTTGCGTGGTAAGCGCCGCTCTTAGTAAGATGCCACGTGAACACAATGCTCCAATCGAGACCATATTTTTATTCCTTTGGAACTGTTGCCACTCAAGACGTGAAACATGCTCCATTGACTGTCAAAAAGTCTGATATTGGCCTAATTCGACAACACTATGATGTCTTTAAACAGCTGTAGAAAATTTTACTGTTTTTTTTTTTTTAACCGATGACAAACGTACATTTTTTTTTAGAAAAACAAGTTTAAAATTACCAAACAGCCACTTTCAAATATCTATATTTGTTTCACTGATTGTAATTAACTATCAATATGCTACATTTCATAATACGAGGATAGCTTTCAATAGATGATAAATAGCTATAGTTGCCCAACATCAAGAATATTTTAAAGTCATTTTAAAATGGATTAACGTGTATGTTACCAAATTGCAACAGTATGATGCACTAATGGGCTACACTTGAAGTTTATTAATACACATCGCTAAAAATAATGCAATTTACTATTTAAAACAGGGTTAAAAAAACAGGTTAAAAAAAAAACGTTTTTGCATTTAGTTTTTTTTCTATTTAAACCAGGTTTTTTCAAAAAAAATTCCGGTATTTAACTAGTTTATGTATTTGCAGGACTCAAATTATGTTTATATTAATTTCAAACTTTATTTTATGGTTTACTTCACTAACAAGATCCCCATATATTTTTTTAATTTGATATTTTATAAAAAAAAATTAATTTTTGGGCATACTATACTCCAATTATTTCCACATAGTCATTAATAACAGCCGTTAAAATTTGTAATGGATGTCAATTAAACCATTCATAGTTTTATTACCTTAATTGAAATAACTAAAGTAATAATGAAGTAATAATTCCAAACTTTTTAGATACAATTTATTATGATCAAGGACCACTACAATTCAATATTTTAAACAAAAAATTTGTAGCTTTTTTGATTCCAGACTCATTATCAATTTAGACTGCACTAGACCAAAAGAGGAAATATTGAGCTCAACGTTAGCTGTTGTTGCCTTAGCAGTCAGGATGAGACTAAAAACGTTTCTGTTAAACTTTTTTATATCAACTGCTTTGCCTACACTAATATATTGCCAACACTTCTTTTACATAATCACTCTCAAAAAGAAAATTTCTGAAAGTCACTACAAGCTCTAGCAGAATATTTCATAACAAGAGTAACACCGAAGAGTTGTTAGGGAATCTGTGCTTTGCATATTCTAATGCTTCTGCTAAAACAATTTGGGAAAAAACCATCTTTGGTTTTATTGAAAAAAAAAACATTTGGTTTAAACCAGGCCAACCCCGATTTAAAATATGTTTAATTTGAGTATTTTTTTATCAGAAAGTCACAAAAAAGGATAGAAATAATCATTTAATTATCGGTTTTTAGCTCTAGACAGTAGACAATATTATCAGCATCATTATACGCTACAGTATACTAGCCGGAGTAATAATCTAAATAAATTTAAGTACAACTTCGCTACGTTTTAATATTAACATGTATATAAACTATCTACTGATTTTGCAACAATAAATATGGTATGCGCTTAAATCGTCTCGTAGTAGGATATTTGTTTCGAAAAAACGAAATGTTTCTATTCAATTAATAAATCTTATTTTGTTTTTAACATTTTCGAGTCCTCAACAAATAAAATATTGTCTTAAAAATAATGAGAATAATAATTTTGAAAGTGATATTTAAATACTATTCGAAGAAGTTATGATATTTTTCTTTTTCAGATACCAACAGCTTTCTAAATAGAGACACGATATTGGTTATCTTTCGACTAATGTAAACAATTCATTATTTATTATTAAAAAGTCTTTTTTTGTTTAAACTTTTGTTTTTGGAAAGGTTTAGTAGATCACCCCTTCATCATGAAACCCCATGCCTGCCTCTTATTGTTATGAAAAAACTAGGTTCAGGGTTCACATAAACCAATATCTAAATTAATCACGTAAGAAGTAAAACTAAATTTTTCATTTAAATTATAGCTGCTCGGCTAATACAAAAACAAATTGTTGATAATTAGGTGACGAGCTTAGCAAAATATAACGTATTGGCCTCTAATTCGACATTAATTAAACTAAAAATAAGAAGCATTTATTTGTACAGACATGGCTAAAATCGAGTTTTAGCAACCAAATTGCTTTACTTTGAACACTGGACACTAAAAGCCCCCCGCAAAGCCAATCCATCATTGTGACAGCCGCTCTCTTTAGTAACATTCTCAGCAGCTATCTTAGGAGGGACCGTATATGTTAGCTTGTTTTCTTAAACACAACTGCTATTTTATAGCGATAAACCAGCCAAATTATTAGCCATCTTGAAGTGCAGGATAACGAAAGAAAAATCTATGTTGAAAACATTATCGCCATAATGGTGAATATGTTGCCCTGAAATTTGGCGAGATCTTGCGGTTTAGGGCATTCGGCTGAGTCTCATTCGGCTCAGTGGACTGTAACCTGTTAAAGTATGTCGAGATTTAATTTTGCCAGGAGAATCCTAGCCAAATGGGCCATCCAGAGATCTTTTACATGCCACATAGTCATATGACATGCGTGCCCAAGAGTTATTTTCTTCATTTCATGTAAAATAAATACTGACATTAACTAAACTATAGAAAACGCTAATTTTTTTTTCAGAATCGGGGACAAAAACAAAAACGCTTAGAGTACCGGGAAAAAGCAAAAGCATAAGAACGTTCAACCTGTATTCTCTGTCTATTGCATAACAGTTCTTCTACAAATCTAGATTTTACGAAGTAATTGGTCCGTGAAATCACCCGAGCTTTGAAACAAAAACTGTTTTACCCGAAATTCGATTCCTAAGTAAAAGGTTCGATGTGATGAGAAAAAGTTTTCCAAGGACACATCGGGCAAAGATCGGCTTTGTTTGGTCTTTCCGATCGCTTTTCGATGCATTTGTTTCTTCTGAGAAAATTTTAAGTTTTATAGTCAACAAAAGAGATTTCTAATAAGCTTTTTTATTTTTAAGTAGGACCGTGATGAATTTAAAATTGTCTAACAGATCCGTTTTGGTTTTTCCAATTCTGTTCGATACATTTATTTTCGGAGAAAATTTTATTGGTTCCAATTCTTTTTCGCGGATCTTTGATGAATTTAGAATTGTCCTACAGATTGGCTTTTTTTTTTTATCTTTCCGAGCATTTATCGATGATTATAGATATATTTTTTAATCGGGATTTTATAAACTGTATATGCAAAATTTTCTTTGAATTATGGGATCTGTGCAGAATTATGCAATACTTAAGTGTACTATTTTTTTTTCTGTGAAAAGTTTACAGGTTTTACAATCTGCTATGGAGGTTTCTGACCTTTTTACTTACAGGCATTGATTTATCTAAAATTGTCCAACTGCTCGTCTTTTTTTTTCCCGATCACTTATCGATGCTCACCTATATATTTTTAAAGGGATTTTATAAACTGTTCGAGGATGGAAAAATATTTCAAACTGTATTTTATTTACAATATCTACTTTGAGTTCTACGAAATGTGCAGCGTTATGCGATACTTACAAGTACATTTTGTAAAAAAATCATTTTCTATTACATATACAATAATTTTGCTCGGGTCGTTTGTATTACGTAACATTTAAAATGTACATAGTTCATTTTAAAGTACAAAATATTTACACTATAACAATTATTAATTTCTGAGAAAAATTAATGAAAATGCATGTTTTTTTACATAGATTACACCAATAAGTTCTGATTAACGAATTATAAATAATTGGAATGAGTTAAAGTTCACAGTCCTTTAAAATTCTAAATTCGAATTTCTCAATAAATCATCGTTAATACATTAAACAATTCTGCTTGTGTATAATCCCAAAATTATTATTAAAAAATCACGTCAAATTCCATGTATATTTTAAATAATATATTCCTACAAATATCTTGTAAACATACAGATAAACTAATGTTAAGCAGATATATTTTTTAAAGGGAAACAAATTGTCGTATGTTATTTCCATTTACAAAAAAAAAAAAAAAAAAAAAAAATGGCGCTGTATGTGACAGGAATTCTGTACTTCAGAGATGTTATTCAACCTCGCTTTTGTGTGAGGCTCTATTCATCAATCTTAGGTCGTTGCGTCCTTTTGAAAATATCGCACCTTTTAGTGGAAGAATGGCTTCTCTACCGATGGTTTTTAAAGGGGACTACACTCCTTGCCAACCTAAATTGGGTAAATAGAAATATGCTGTGGAGAAGATCCATCCGCTCATGTAAAGAGTTCCATATACATTATTTGTGAATCCATCCAGAAAACATGTTTAAAACATTAGTTTCATATAGGGTCTAACATATTTGAATATTATTTGAGAAAATTTGGCAATTTTATCGGAATGAAAAGTGTATTCTGGTTAAATTGTATTCAGATCATTTTGTATGTAAATACTACCTTACAAGAGTTTCCAACTAACGGACCAATCGCGCATTTCCCTCTGCCTGTTCACCCTTTGTTTTTACCCAAGTTAGGTTGGCAAGGAGAGTCGTACAAAAAATGTTGTTGTTTTTTCTTTCTTTAAATTGAGATCGGTATTAATAATTTTGATAAATAGGTATAAAATAGCCTGAAACAAAGATTTTGTAAATAAAAACTTATTAAAATATTATAATTTTGACGCATATTTTAAAACATTTCTTCTGCTGCAGACTTAATTTTTTCATTGAATTGTTTTGTAAGGAGTATTGATTCATGCACAAAAAACTTTTAGAGATTTAATTTTTGAAATTGGTTAGTTTCAAGAATTTTTGAGATTGATTAGTTTTGAAATTGATTGTTTTTTTGAAATTGATTCGTTTCATTTAATTTTTGATTTGATTAGTTTCAAGAAAATATATATTTTAGTTGGTAAACATTCTAATTTCATGAAAATATGCGAATTTCCAGCTTCTTATTTTATTAAAAAAATCACCCAAGTATTTTATCGATTTCATCCCCAATTCTGTTAAATTTTCTCTTATGGACCTTAAAAAATTTATCGATTTCCATAAAAAAATTATTGGAATTTTTTGTATTTTAAATACAGGTTTATTTACAAAGATTACAAACTGATGGAACTGAATGGTAATGGAACATTAGATAAAATGTTAAAATAAACGACTTTTAACAGGTTTATGCGAAACGACTGAATCCTTCAACAATGTAAAAAGTACAGCAAATGATAGTTTCTAAACATATACAGTAGAGTCCCGTTTATCCGAATCCCGGTTATCCGAAAATCGGCTTACCAAAAATAAAAAAAAAATCCAGAGTCTTTCGGTTAA
This sequence comes from Hylyphantes graminicola, assembly GCA_023701765.1. Classification (NCBI taxonomy): domain Eukaryota; kingdom Metazoa; phylum Arthropoda; class Arachnida; order Araneae; family Linyphiidae; genus Hylyphantes; species Hylyphantes graminicola. The sequence goes on along the minus strand of CM043112.1, from coordinate 48,946,192 downwards.
AATAAGAAATGTGTAAATAAATACACGAAACGTAAATACGTACTTACAAAGTTGGATTTATTTCTCAAAATATGCAGTATTTTTTTTTTTTTTTTTTTTTTTTTTTTTGCTGCTCCATTTTGGTCCCGTACCTTTCGGATAAGCAGGGACTCTACTGTATATACTAAAGCGGTTTAAAAATGAAAACATCCATTGCAACACTTAAGCCTCTATTCTACGAGCAGTGCTATATATCACGTGATGAAAAAACACACCAACTTCTACAAGTCGGAATTTTGATTTCAATCATCCGTCGAAACCGCTGATGATCCAACGAGGGATTATGTCCTTCCCTGACATGCCTGGTGACAAAGATAAATGGAAGATCGGCGCTTGGGAAAATGTTTGAAAAATGGCTATCGAGTTTTGGGGCCACCTTTGAACCTTTATTATAATTTATTTCAGAAGCATACATAATAGACTGTTAAATATGCTATAATGCCATATCTTAACAAGACGTAAAAGTTTTTTTAATAAGATAGTTTGCAATCACGTCTGACTGACCAGGGAAAAAATAGACTATAGGCACAACAGATTTGGGGGCCCCATACGAAATTTTTTGTGTATGATTAGCCTTAATTTGTCTGATGTATTTATCTTTCTTGTTACATTAATCAGACCAAACGTGTTGAGTCAAAGTCAAGCTAAATAAAATGTGGTGCTTAATTGTTTTTTTAATTACTAAAATTTTGAGGGTCCGCAGCATTTAGCATAAAAGAAACTGAAATTTAGGGGCCCTAGGTACAGGCCTAATTAGTTAATCATCAAAAGTCGCCAATGATCTGGCCGAACAGTATATTTTAGTAATGCTTTGGAATAATGTGTGTGAATTTTGCACCTACTTTCTTCATATAAAGCCTCAAAACTCGTAGCAAAGTCGCTTGGGCTCTAAAAAAAAACGATCTTCAGAGCACATGAAAAGCAACTGCACGAAAAAGTAGACGCAAATGTTTGTCACGGTCACGGGGCCTGATCTTCTGTAAGACCCGTTAGGCCGTGGCCTAAGACCCCCAAATTTTAGGGGCCCCTAAATTTCAGTTTTTTTTTTGCTGAATGTTATGGACCTCCAAAATTTTAGATTTTATTAAAAAAATTTTTAGACAATGATTCAACATGATGGTCTGATCAATGTAATTAGGAAGATGATAGAAAAAACTTTATGTATCATCAGCCAACTACAGCATTATAATTAAGGGCAATCATGTTTTTAAACATTTTCGCAAAGGGCCCCTAAAATCTGTTATGCCTGTGTTTCCTAGATCAGGCCTTGGTTAGTCAAGTTTTCAAAATGATCCAACATATTTAAAGCCTCTCCGCCATTTCTGCATAGAATTACGAATTTCTGTTTTTCTCTCCAAGATAACACCGCCATATCTCCGTCATATACCTTTATCACCAACTACGGCACTCCAGACAATATTTGCTTGTCTTCTAATAGCAACAGCTCATCAGGACTTGCCTAATCTCTAGCTTGGTTGACGTTATCTTGCCCGGGCCAGCCTAAAAACACCCAATACGAGTGGATAACTAGGAGTACAAACGGAGTAGTATCCGAGGTGTTACGAGTACCGTTTTTAGTTCGTTATCTTTACGCGCGCTTGCTTATCAGTTATGTTGATTTGAATTTGTTATCGTTTCGAATTTGAATTTTCGTGCTACGGTTTGGTTGGAAAGGTAGGGAAAGAGTTGCTGTCATGGGATTATGGGGAGATGCATTCATTTCGTTTTATACTTTGATGAAATTAACTCTTTCAGTCCCAAAGACAATATGGCATGATCCTTTTAGAAATTTTTTCCGATCTTCTATAGCCCTTTATGATATCAAAAAGCACATCATTCGATTCTTCAAACTTTTTTTGTATTGAAAATATTTTTTATTAATCCCAATAGACGTCAGCCCTATTATTTTTTAAAAAATTTGATCAGAATAATGATGATGCCAAATGGCGTCACTAGGGCTGAAAGGAATATGACGGATTTTAATTGGCATATTTCACGTCGTAAGCCGCAGCAGTTCCACCGGAAAATAGGGTTTTGATTGGTCAATCAATGAAGTGGGCGGAGTTTAAAATGGCATAAAACCAATCGGCATCAAACCACCATGTGCAGATAAGTGTTAGGGGAAACTCTCCTATTTAATTGGACATTTTTTTATTGAATCCATAAATACAGCTGATTGCTTTTTATTCATTTTATTTAAAAACAATTACAACCCCATTTTTTGTTAATGTATTAAAATTTATAATTTTAATCAACAACCTTAATTAAAGACTCTAAAATAATATTTTTTAACTCATCAAACTTTTTTAACCCTTTCAGTACCAAGGACAATTTGGCATCATCATTTTAGAATTTTTTTCTGATCGTCTATAGCCATTTATGATATCAAAAAGCACATCATTCGATTTTTCAAACTTTTTTCAATTAGAAATTTTGTTTTATTAATCCCAATAGATATCAGCCCTACTACTTTTTAAAATTATGATCAGAAACATTATGATGCCAAATGGCATCACTGGGACTGAAAAGGTTAAGATGAAGTGATTATTTCAAAGATAGTTTTCAATTAACTTATGTGCCCGCGCGCTTAAAGCTCAGACACATAAAAGTTTTTTTAAAAATTAAACTTATTTCTTCCTATCTTCATCAATTGGAAAATGCTTTAATACTTCACTTAAAGTTTAAAAACAAAAATCCTGATACCTTACAACTGTATTCATAAAGTTGTAGAAATATTATATAGTAAAGGTTACAATATCATAATTAACACAGCAGGGGCAACCTGACTTCATAGCATAAGGAAGTTAGCGCTATTGATTTGAACATAAATCTTCTTAGTCTAACTTGATGGACCACCCACTGGTATATCACCTATTGATGGAATGCTAAAGGAAGTATCAAATTTAAGCTTAAACCTCAGGCACTAATGTGGCAATTCAATAAATTAATGTCCGGTGTTTTTTTTTAAGTGCTATGTTTTTTAAGTTATCAAATATCAATTTAACCTCTTAAGGCTCGAGCAAAATCATGCACGTATATACTTATAATCTAAACATACTTTTCATACAAATATATGCTAAAAAGTATGTTTTGCCAAAGTAATTTTTTTAAAAAATTATGTTTTAATAGTTACAGCGAGGCACACCTTAAGCTCTAAATATATAAATTTTTTGTGCTATAAACGCAAAAAAAGGCCGTATCACTTATTTGTAGTTAACAGATTATTTTAACATTGTTTTTAATGAAAAATGTCTTTAAAAGAACCTTGTGAAAAGTTTAAAAATATATATATAATTAATTTTTTAAGAACTCTAATATCGTATTGACCCTTGTTCAACTTCATTTTTATCGAATAGACCCAGCTTTTTCACGATTTTATGCTCCAGTTTTTCTATCACTAAACATAATTTTTATATTTAATAAATATTTATTGATATGCCATTTGTTAATTTGAAAATTATTTTTTAGTTCATCTCTTCAAACATAAACCTATTTCTGACTTTCTAAACAAATGTGAGATTTTTGAAAAATTAAAAAATTTATGCCGAAAAAAAACGGCCTACATTTTTAAATATTTCCATGCTGTTCGGAAGGTCAGCCTTTCCTCTTGTAGCCTTAACTCAAAACGTTTTTTTTTTTTTTAAAATACAATTAGGCAATTATAGAAGGCTTAAGTTAGTTCAAAACCCTTTGCCATTTTCTTGAATAAATAAATTGAATCAATAAAAAAGTAAGCTTTTTTTTACTAAATATATTATCAACGGCACTTATGCAATGGGAATGCTTCAGATGATGCAAAGATCTCGTTTTAATTTTTCCCTTTACAGCCATTTCATTGGTTGCTTCGGTTTCACGTACAGTAGACTCCCTCTTAACCGGCTTAAACGGGACCGAGGGTAAGCCGGTTAAACGAAAATCCGGTTAAACCGGAGAAATTAAATAAATTGAAATTTAGATGGTTATTTGATTGCACTTTTGTTTATTGATGATACTTGCCTTATGAAATAATTGTACAATTGAAATAAGAGGTCATTTTACTGGTTATTTTATATATTATTAGTAGTATTTTACATATTTGATTACATACCTTAAAAAACGACACCGAAAACCGATTGAACTAACCAAAAACTTGTATTTTTAGCTATTTTTGGCATTTTAAGGGTGGAAAATTTTTAGCCCGGTTAAAGCGGAGATCCGGTTAACCGGAGGCCGGTTAAGAGGGAGTCTACTGTACTGCAATTTCAGTGGTTGCTTCGGTTCCGCTCTCAAAGTAACTGATATAGATGAAAAGAAACTTTTCTGTCCAATGCAAGCTTTCTCTAACAAATGTTTTGAACAACCAACAGCACAGGAAGAAGTTGGCATTTAAAGTATTTAATAAGTAAAATATTTTTTAAAAACTCATTTTCGCGAATACCAAAACAAAAGTAATTCCAGACAACAAATGAAAACAAACAGTTGGAGCTGTTGCCATCCACGACGTGAAAGAAACCCATAACTTTAGTTTCTGTTCGTCCCAATCGTAAAACTAAGTCGAAAACTTAACGCCTGGTAAATTTGAGGTCTCAAGATACTGCCTGCTAGTGAACAGTTGTTATTCGGTTCATTAAAATAAGACATTCGAGACAGAATAAATTTGACGCAAACAATCTCGTGAACACGGTTTTACGACAGATAGCTTCGTCGGCATTGAAAAACACTTAAGTTCGTACATAGACCCAGAAAAAAAACTTAATCAATCGTCCCAAGCAGTCTAGACATCACAGTACTTTTATTTTTAGAATTATTTAAAGGTCAAAAACGAAATAGTTAAATTATAGTTAGTTCATCAGCGTTTCGTTGAAGGGTAACAAACAATAGCATTTAACAATAGACGTAATGTAAATATACAGGGTGTCCGTTTCCTTAAAAGAATGTAAGACTTTCAAATTGTAATAGTATCAGCTGTAATCGTTCGACCTATGCTACAAAAATTTCGGAACATCCACTCTAGACCTAGCACTTTATCTCTTGGCAATTTTAATAAATTCTTAAAACAATAATAAGAAAGATTTAGATGGCTAAACCGTGGACGGTTCCTCGTTACCATTATATTTATTCATTAAATTTTTCACGGAAAAACGTACTTTCATTTTCAGCTACCAAAACAAATTTACATTTATATATCACCTAAGTTTGAACCCTTTCAGTCCCAATGACAATTTTGCATCATCATTTTAGAATTTTTTTCTGATCGTCTATAGCCATTTATGATATCACAAAGCACATCATTCGATTCTTCAAACCTTTTTTATTAGAAAATATTTTTCTTGAATCCCAAATAGATGTTATCCCTACACTCTCATAAATGAATGCTCAAAAACGACGAAATTTTCCTTAATTTTGTCGATTCCATTACTGGCAATTGCTCCGAGTTTTTGTTTCCTCAAAGTGAGGAAATTTGAATCGTCATTTTTTTGAGGATTTGAATGTCCTCTAATCTAAAGAAATATTTCGTCATTTTTTAGCATCTGAGTACAACAATGAGATTCAGTTTCCTCAAAATCAAGATACAGAATCGTCAAATCACGATCATAAAAGTGAGGATTCGCGTTTACTCAAAAGTCACGTGATATTTTGACGAAACAATCCTCAAAATTAACGAAATGAGGCTTGAGGATTCATGAATCGTCAAAAATTAAAGTGTTATTTCTAAGAGTGTATTGTTTTGTTTAATTATGACCAGAAACATGATGATGCCATATGGCATCACTTGGACTGAAAAGGTTAAAATGACAGCTGTTTGTTTGCTAAGCTTATCAGTTTTAACAGAACATCATCACCTGTATCCTACTTAGTGCCTATGGTACAAAAATTTGCGAACTTCCAGTCAAGAAACCCTACAATCTTTCTCGAAGTAATTTTAATAAATTCTAAAACAACAAGAAAGAGTTTAAATGGCTAAACCGTGGCCGGTTCATCATCAGCATTCCAGAGGATGTTAGAACATCGGCCAAGGCGATCGGAATCACGGTTTTCGGTGGAGGGGGGGGATGCACCATAAATCTCTCGAAGGTGGTAAATCATCGATTTTGCAGGCGTCAGGTAGGCCGCGGTTAACCCCCCAGCCGGATCTGGGACGGGGGTGCTGGATTTGGCGAGAAATCGCTACTTTCATACCACAACAAAAAAAAAATTCTTTGATGTAAATTGAGTTTCTCGTGTGATTGTTGGGACTAAATACAAAAAGTATTGACCAACAACAGGCCAGTGGGCCAGCAAGATTGGTCCAAAATAGTATTCATAATTCTTTACTGATTTCCACTAACTATCGAGTCGAGATTCTTCTTAAATTCTTCTGCTCCTAAATTTTTTTTTATCCAAGTTGGCACTGGTGGCAATGGTGATGTAATTCCATTAAAATGGCCTTCATATGCGTTTTAAATGTATATTAAATTTTGTAGTTTTTTTTAAATAATTGAAGTACTTCGAATTCGATTTTTTTTTCGGTGATTTTCTATGACTTCTAGCTCCATTTACATTTTCTTCATGCACATTTGTGAAGCTTTTTGTGAAGTTCTGAATTTTTTTAAGGATATGACGAAAACTATTGCATTATGATGAACCAACTGAACTTTAATGAGTCCAATATTCTCTTATCGTTACTTATTTTTACCACCTGGAAATATTTTAATAAGTTATTAGAAACTTTCGTAAAAAGTTCTTTCAAACTTAATTTGAACAAAATCTTCAATAGTCTTTCTACTTTGACACACTCTTCCAAATCAAATTTTTTGAAAATTACATTAAAAAACACCAATTCTAACTTTCAGCTATTACTCCATCCTCCATATCAACAAAAACACTTTCCACTATTTGGCAACCACAAAACCCGCCAAATTCAGGTAAACCCCGCCAAACCCACGACTCTCACTTCAACTTGTGAAGAACAGCCTTAGGCCACGGGCACTAATAATACGTTATGAAACCTCTGTTTTGCCCCCCCTACACACGACGTGCATTTTTACCTGGGGGGGGGGGGAGAAATACCTTCGCTGTCCATTAGGAGTTCAGCAAGCGATTTTATTTTTTGGCCTGTATCTGATCAAAGTGTATCAGTGGCTGGGCATCGCTGTTTTTTGGGGTTCGCGCGTGTTTGGAGTTATTGTTGTGTTTTTTGTGGTGTGGTTTTGCTGGTTTTTAGGTGAAAATTGTATTTATATGGTTATATTTATGCTGTGTATCGGTTATGTTTTGGTTTTGAAGCACTATTTCTTACAAGTTAATTTTATTTCTTAGTTAGATTTTTTTACCCCTCACTAAAAGTTTTGCAGCAGAATTGCACATGGGAAGTTGTGTATTTTTACACAAAAATTTGATTACTACACTCGAAAACTTGTGCATGGACATTTGAAACTTTAAAAATTATCTATTTTATAATTTTTTTTAATCAGATATTTGGAAACTTTTATAAAATGATGAGCCTGTCTTTTGTTGTCGGAATTAAATTTCAGAAGCTCCACGTTTTGAAATAATATTCTACACCAATAAAGATGATTAAATTAACAAAAAATTAGAAATTGCAATTTCTCAATAGTAAATTGTATCAACACATCTTTGTGTTACATTTTCATTTCCATATACCAAAATCACTTTTCTATATTATTTGAAACCTTTTATTTTCTCAAAATATCACATATTGTCAAATATGCATTCAAATGATTACATTTCATTGGCACATTAGCGCAACTTCTGCTGGGCAACGTGTTCACTCTTAAAACGAACGAGCGATTTTAACTCAGTCTGAGTTAATTTTCACTCCTCCAGTCTAGAAAATGCACTTCCCCCATGGAAGTGGATCCTTTGTGTGTTAAACCTCCGACAGGATCACTCCAAACGAGTGGTTTTAACTCGGTCTGAGTTTTATTCACTCCTTTTCAGTGTCGAAAATGCACTTCTCCTACTTGAATGGATTTCACTCTTAGCTTTTAAGAGTGTAAGTAACAAAAAAGTCCGATATCAGTAATATCCTACATTACCATTAAGCAGTCAAAAAATCAATAAAACTTATGAAACTTACCCATTTTATAGCAAATTTCCTCTCAAACTTTCAAAACCACTTAATCTCCAACAAAAAAAAACCATATAACCTTTACCCAACCCAAAAAAGGTAGCCCAGCACGACTCCATAACCTTTTAAGGGCGGATCCGACCAAATTTTATCGAGACAGACTACCGAAAATCGTGTAGTTCCTCCATTTTATTTGTCATTTCACTTTGAAAAGTGAGGTTTTATGACTATTTTTTGTTGCTTCTTATCAAGTTCTAGACCTAGAAAATGTCGTTTTTGAAAGCATGCTGATTGGTAAAAAGTTTGCAGGAGATCTTACTTAGGGTGGTGCGTACACTGTAAAAAAAAACTGTAAATTTACGGTCATTTGCCCTTCAATTTTTACGGGCATTGGCAGTATTTGATGGAATACGGTCTGACCCAGTAAAAAAACGGCAATATCCCTTAAACTGTTAGAAAATAAGGGCGACCCCCGTATTTTTACAGTTTCAGCCCATCTCTTAGCAAAATTACTGCACCACGCCGTAAATTTACATCGGGTAAGGGAAAATCCCTTCATTTTCGGAATGACGTCACACCTAAACTGCAACCGTGATGTTTTTCAACCCGGTAAAAACAAACCAAAACACTGGAAGACGAAGCAGCATGGTTCTAGTGGGAATCTAATTAAAAGTAAGTAAAATGTTATTGTTTCTTTAGTTGAATGTATTATCATTTCAAATCAAGACAATTATGTAACAAATTGCCACTTTTTGCTTTGTATATTTAGCAGTCGGAAATAATTACCAAACTAGCCACTATCCAAACCAAAATGAAAGCATTATAGAATTTTTACATATTCGAATCACCCAGAATTTAATGTATACTTCGTTCTAAGTTTTTAATATCTTTAAATGATTTTTATTTCAGTATTATGATTTGTGTTCTAAAATTCAACGGTCGCTAAAAGAACATCGATAATCTTATTTATTTCTGACTTATTGGAATGTAGATTTCAGTAGTTGTTGGAGAAGGCTTAACGCAAATATTTACGTAAACAACTGGTTTCATAACAACTGCATTATATGCTATTCATTGAATGCAAAAAAAATTGTCAATTCAATGTTAAAACTGGAGATTCAGACGATATTAAAAAAATATTGTTTTGAAAAAATTCAATGTCACTTTTAATTGCGAATGTCTGCAGGGCAAAGAAAGTTATTTTAAGAATAAAGTTTTATTTGGGCAGATCGGATTTCAATACGTGAGGTAACTTTAATGCTTCAATTATTTACTTTTCATTGAAATTTTTTGAAAAAATTATTATTTCAGCAATAGAAAAGAAAAATTCTTATTGTAAAATGAATCATGATAGTCCCATTACCAAGATACTACTATACTAAAATATATTTTAATTATATACTTAACAAAGAGCCTGAGTGCTGTTAGAATTTTTTTAATGCAAAGCAGGTTAATGACCCTTTATAAATTGGAAGCACAAGCAAATTAAATTTCCCTTTAATTTAGATTATTTTTAATTGCAACAGACGAACACAATTCCTGGCAATGGCAAGTCGAAGCTGATTTTGTGGTTTCCTTAACATTTATTTTAAATTACCGCTAATTATAAATCTTCATCAAATTTATTGTCATCCTAATATCCTTATATTAACAGTTGTGATTATTAGTGGAGCTATTTTTAAAAAAATGTCAACAAGCATAAAACAGTTGTTGTTAACAAATTTATATATTTAAAACTGTTTTTGTTGTTTCTTAGTCACCTGCTACAGGAAAGCCTTCACCAAGAGACCTGGAAGTTAAAAGTTTGCCCCTGCTCATCTATAGCACATCTACATCTATAAGCTAAGTAATTCAATTAATATAACTATATTAATGAACTAGTTCATTTGAGTAGTACATAACTAAATTAACCCTCTAATGCATACTGTTACCGTTTGGTAACAAGTTACAAAATCCACTGTATTCTATTAAAGTAGACCTCCCTCTCGACAAATTTGTGTTTTTCCATCTATTACATTCCATTTTGAAGTTTTAGTAATAACCCTCATAGGTGACAATAGTAAAAGTGTATTCAGAATTAAAGAGTGACGTTATTAACTGTTGTGGAATTACGTTTTAATACAAATAAATTGTTTTGAAAAATTAATTATAGTTAAAGAGGGTCCCAGCAAAAAAAGTCAGCAATAAAACTTCAAAAAAATCTCGAAAATGCTGACTTTTTGCTGATGAATGAAGTTTTTTTGCAGACGAGGTGATAAATGAAGGTTTCATGCTGATAGTTTGCAGTTTTTTTAAAAGTTTATTGCTGACGAAATCATCATATTAAATTTTGAAGAATAACTGCTGCTTATGTAAAGGTTTATTGAAGCTTAGTTTAGAAATATATAACTTGTATAAATCAACGACCAAAATGAAGGTTTTATGCAGATATTTTGCAGTTTTTTTAAAGGTTTTTGAAGTTTAAATCATTATAAATAAAATTTGCAAAATCTGTTGCTAATGTAAGGTTTATTGAAGCTTAGTTGTAGAAAAATATAACTTGCGTAAATCAACTACCAAAATGAAGGTTTTATGCTGATCTGTTGCAGTTTTTGTAAAGGTTTTTTGAAGATTAAAGCTTTATAATAAATTTTGCAGAATCTGCTGCTAATGTAAGGTTTATTGCAGCTTGCTGGTTTTAGAGAAATATAACTTGCATAAATCATAACCAAAATGAAGGTTTTATGCTGATAATTTGCATCATGCATAAAAAATGCATTATTCCTTCATTTTAAACGCCTAATGAAATAAGCAAAAAAAACTTCAATTAAAACTGAAGGTAAAAATGCTGAAATTTTGTTCCAAAATCAGGTATTATTCATGCATAACAAATGCATTTAAAACGCCTTATAAAATCAGCAAAGAATCTTTTAATGCATGTAAAAACTGAAATTAAAATGTTTAATAAAATAAACAAACCAATCTTCACTTAAAAATGAAGGAAAATGTTTTTTTGTTCTAAATTCAGACATTTTTTTATATAACTCATAAAAAAAATCAGCAATTTTTCTGCAATTTTCTGAAGTGCAAGAAACATGCTGATTTTTTAATGAAGGAAACATGCCTGAATTTGGAACAAAAAACTTCATCTTTCCTGCATCTTTTAAATGAAGTTTTTATGCTGATTTTTTTAATGCAGGAAACATGCCTGAATTTGGAACAAAAAAACTTCATCCTTCCTGCATTTTTAAATGAAGTTTTTATGCTGATTTTTTTTTTGCTGGGTTATAATCTTTGTATTTTGTTACGCCAAGATTTCTATAATATGAATTTCCAATGTAGGAAAAATGCAGATGTTCTAAGTATTTTCATATTGCACGAAAATTGCTGATTTTTACATATTTCTTGATTCCTGAAAAATAAATATTAAGGGAAAGCATTCCATCGCCGAACCGATATAAATATCACTATATTTGACTTTTTATCTTTAAATTAGTATTTATTTCAACTAACTATAAAAATTATCTGATTTTTCCCTATTAATAGGCATAGTTGAATTATAAACTTATAAGAAATTTGATGATTATCATCTTTAAAAATAACATTTAACTCTACTATCATTTTATAATAATAAAATATTACTTTCAAAAAGTAAATTACAAGTCAAACTCATGGCAAAATAGATATTCTCTAAAATCTTTGCCTACTTAGAGTTACAGTACGCCTAAGTTCACAAGTTAAGATAGTGTAGTGGTTAGAGTATCAGCATTGAGTACACTAGACCCGGGTTCGATTCCCAGGTACTTCACCCATGTAAAAATATCCCAATAAAATAAAAAAAAATAGTAAAATAGTAATAAATGCGTAGTAAAAATGATTGAAAAAGATACTGTCAGTATTATTTTTAATTTGATTTTTTATTTATTATTAATATTAATTAATTATTACGTACGAATAAACACCAGTTCTTTCAGTTCACAATTTTTAAACCAGATGGCGACACTAAAAAAATTCAGCATAAAAACTTCATTTAAAATGAAGGAAACATGCAGTTTTTTTCTTCCGAATTCAGCATGTTTCCTGCATAAGAAATCAGCATGATTCCTGCAGTTTTGTGAAGTGCAGGAAACATGCTGATTTTTAATGAAGGAAACATGCATGAATTTGGAACAAAAAAACTTCATGTTTCCTTCAAGTTTTTATGCTGATTTTTTTTGCTGGGGTTATTTTGAACTATAGGTTTTTAGTAGTTTTCCAGTCGTTATTATCAAAATTTGATTTTGTAGTTGGTTTTTATCAGATGGAAATTTTTTAAAAAATTGAAATTATTTGAATTCTAATGCAGTTAATTTTTTTTTAGTATTTTTCCCATGATTATTAAAGTACATATATATTTTTGGGGGGCAAAAAAAAATTCATGCATTAGAGGGTTAAACTCCTCCGTGCAACAGCCCGTTAGTGAGCCAAGGCCTGCAGTGTCCATTTCAGCTTACTTGATTAAGGGCTTTGGGGTGCTAGGCATATGTTTGGGAAGGTGGTCAACCTCATGTGGAGCCCCCAGTGGTGTTTAGTTAACAAGCATGCTTGGTCCTCGCTTTATCAACCCACTTGAGGGATGAAAGAATGAGTCGACCTAGCCCAATCCAGGTCTTGAACCCGGTACTAGTTGTATGGTAATCTAAAGCACTACCTCTGGGCCGCTATTACTGTACTGTAAAAATATTATAAAAATTCTTTTTCTTGCAGGTTTAAATTGGTTAACTGCATAAGCCGCTTCAATTTTTTTCCAGTTTTTTAAATCGCTCAAATGTTTTTTTTAATACCATATTTAGACATAATTTTCCCTTTTCTGTAAACAGTTGTCGTCAATATCATTAAAAATGTTTTGTTTATACAAAAATATACTAATGCTTTCGATTCATTTTGAATGAAAATCAATAAGTTAAAAAGAGAACCAATTCTAATATTCATATTTTCTTTACCTTTGACTTTTGTGGAGAAGCACCTACTCTATTCTCGATGTATTGGATCATCCGACATATGCTGATGAATCTTGGAAGATCTTGTGATTTTACAGAAATAGAAAAAAAATTGTTTTTGGAATGTTCGTTGCCATTTTTATAATATTTTGTTCCATTTGCGATTCGAAACTAAGGGGGAAAAAAGGCAAGTTCTGAATTTTTTCCTTCGGGTTATGTACGATTTCGACCAAAGCAATTTAAGAGATTTTTTAAACATTAAAGCTTTTTGGTCTAGGAAAATGTTCATGTTAGCGAAATTTCGTGTTAAGCGAGTTTGTGTTACCGAGGTTCGACTGTATTACGAAACATAATTTATGCCTTAGTTTTGTTTTTAAACTTTTAAGTGTAAAAGTGACAATGTTAATCAATAACCAAAATGTTCTTGGCTTTCCTTTAAGTTTGCTGTTTTTTAACATATGGCAATACAGTTTTTACTGTTACAGGGACTTCTTGGGGATCTACCTCCATCGACTTGGACTGGCTGCTGATGACACTTGCCTGCTCTGCGGCTTTTATTAGGTTGGATGCTGACCCTGCAATGCACTGTCACAACATCCGACTCATGACGCCCAGGCTGGGCATCTACCAACTTATGGCTGTAATACTTCCTGGGAGGCACAGCATCAAATGGCTCAGAGAAAAGAATAGGCCTTGTATTAAGTACAGTAAGTTTTTATAATAGTTGTTGATGTAATTGTACATAATGTTTTAGGATTTTTGAATTTTTTTCTTTTGCACTCTTTTGTTGTTTTGAAAAAGATTTACTGTGTGTATGTTGTACATTTTTTCTTATGCGATAAATACATAAATATTTTTCGCATATACATTTTTTTATTTGTTTCATCTGAATGAATTAATTTTAAACTTATTATCTCATCATTTACGACATATTCTCTTTTATCAAATTTTAAAATAGATTATATGAGATTGACTGTAGGTCTTATAGAATAATAAAAAGCTCAGTGCAAAAATTGAAAAAAGCTTAATGATTTGTTTAGTTATTGTTTATAATTTATATATAATAATAAATCATGAACAAAATCTAATTCCCATGGTTATTTTAATTTATAAATAGTAGTTTTAGTAAATTTGATGTAGTACAGCCATTTATAATAGAATTTGCTTTATCAAATAACTAATATTCAAATGATAATAATTAAAATATATAAATTAACTCTTACATGAAAATTTTGCGTGCTGGGTGACTCGTAAATATTTATAATCAACAATACCATTTGTTAAAAAAAAGTAAAAAAATTCTACATTATAAATGAAAATAATCTTATTTCCAGCATTTTAAATATGGAACAAAGAACCAAATTATAATTTTGTCCTTTATTTTGATAGTTAGAAGGTTTAATAAACTCTACATAGCCACTGTAAAATTAATGCATACCCAAATTTGTGAATTTGCATTCACATTTTCAAAAATTCAACCTGTATAAGTGTCAGATTTTTTTTTGCTTGTGATATTTTTATAATGGATATTTATATTTATTTTTATTTGTTAATTTATAGAGCTTTCTGTGGAAATAACCATGAAAAAGGTTCTAAAGCACCAAATAGCAAGAGAAGTCCAGTTTGTTTGTTGCAAAAGGATTTTTATTTGAAAAACTATTGAATTTTATCACATGGACAGATTTATGTAATCTTGATTTTGGTATGTAAATTTGAAGAAGCCTGATGCTAACTCTCAATTTATTTATTTATTTTTGCTTTTCCTACAAAAATTATTTTCTAAAGCTTATTATATATTGTGTCATTACACAAATCTACATGTATTGATTTACTATTTTAAATTCTCATTCTCATCATTCCATTTGACATTCTGTTGTTTTACACAAAAGCGTTGAATTTCCATAAATAAGAGGCTATTCTGTTAAATTCACTCGAGTTTATAATTAAAAAAAAGACTTCAAAATTTTAATAATTGAAAAACAAAACGTTTATCTTTGTGAATGCTACTAAAATTAATAAATAATTTACAGGGTATGCTTTAAGTTCAGTTAGTAAGAATTTTAGTTCTATAAATTCATCAATTTTTATTAATTACATTTATGGTTCAAATATTTGTTTAACTGATTAAAATAATATTTTATAAATGTGTGTGAATTTTTTTTCGTTCTATAAATTTATTTCCATGCTATTCCCTGTTGTGAGTGCAAGATGTTTGTTTTTTTACTTCAAGTTATTTTATACTTTAATGTGTGAAGAGTCCAGGGAAAGAATACCTTGATTGATTAGGAATCTTCTTGTAATTGGGTCTGCTTAGCCGCATGAGATCTCTGTGGCGGCATGTTTCTCTTTTGGTACAAACATGGGACTTGTGTCTTGCGTGTATTGGGTTGCTTGGAGAAAAAAACCAAATAAACAGGTTTCCTTACACCAGGTTAGGCAATGATTTGTTATTGCTGCCAAAGAGGCCTGGCGTAGACAGATTCCTATGCTTTGAAGGGTTTTTCCCCTGTGTTCTTCCTGTGAATTTATTTACTATGTTTTTAAGTTAATATGCTATTATTGAAAATTGTTTTACTTGTAATTTTAATGGATAAAATTAAATGTTTGTTGAAATTGCTTTTTTGTGTTTCTATTTTGTTATGCTACAAACACAATGCCAATTAATTTACCAACACCATCAGAAAACGGTTAAAAATATCACAAACTATCAATTTAGGGTTCGACCGTAATCAGGTAAAGCGTATCCTTACAGGGCGTAGTTATACGCTTGATACCGTTATTAAGCTTTTCAATTTACGGTCCATAGTCGTTTAATTACGCTTAAATAGTAATAAGGCAGACTGTAATGTTACGTTCAAGGACCGTAATTTCACAATTGATACTGTATTTCTTTGCCTCGTTAAATTACGGGCTGTAGGAAATTATGGGCTTGAGTGTATTTTAACGGTGCATGGTTGGAAACTTTGTTGCCGTCCCAAGCCCGTAATTTTACTGTGATTTTTTTAACAGTGTACGTGATGCACTTATTGCTTTGGATGGATGTATTTTTTTGGTAAGATGACTTTAACTAATTACCTGGGATTGGAAAGTTATTTTTAAAAAGTAATTCTGCTAGAGTTACTTTATTTAAAATGTAACTCTGTTACTGTAACAC
The DNA here is from genome assembly GCA_023701765.1 of Hylyphantes graminicola. Classification (NCBI taxonomy): domain Eukaryota; kingdom Metazoa; phylum Arthropoda; class Arachnida; order Araneae; family Linyphiidae; genus Hylyphantes; species Hylyphantes graminicola. The sequence continues at coordinate 48,929,991 of CM043112.1, read as the reverse complement.
TTACTTAATATTAAAAGTTGTTAGTTACTTAATATGAAAAGTAACTATTTAAAGTTACTTTTAGAAATAACTTTAATTGGAAGTATTTAATTTTAAGGAGTTGGGAGTTGCATTTTAAAATTGTATGTGTGGCACCCGACAGCCTCCGAAAAGTAACTGAAAAGTTACGAAATGTTTCCTTACTTCGGTACCGCTAAAAGTAACTAAGCGGCAGTTTGCTTTCTGAAAAATATACGCGTTACCCAAAAGATTGAACTGAAGTAGTTGTTCCAAGTAACGCTTTCTCCAATTTCTGCTAATTACACTGCAAATAATGTAGCGTCTGGTTTCACAGAAAATATGGTTCCTTGTAGCTTCCTGTGTTGTAAAATGGTTCACCGTATTTTCGGTATTTGGTTGAACCATTTCTCAAGTTTTTGATTACCAAATATAAAAAAGGGTTCAACCGAATATTGAAAATATGGTGAAACTTTTCACCACGCATCCATTGCAGCTATAAGGAACCATTATTATGGTGAATCTAAGCAAACATTTTTAACAGTGTATAAAAATGGGGAATTACAAACGTTAAAACCTCCATCATAGCCTGTTTCCACAAAACTGTTTTAGAGGCTGTTTTTAAAGTCCGGATTTTATAACTTATTCTGAAAAAAAAAAGTCTTTTGTTTTATACCTTATACTAATAGGTAACATTAACCCTCGTGTTATATCCTGAAAACACACCTGATTTTAGACTTAATCCTGGAAGTGGTGAAAATTATATGCTATTTATGTTAATTATATGCTATTAATTCTGAAAAAAAAAACTCTTTTTTTTTTGCCCTTGAAAAAGAATTAACCTTATGAATATTCTGTTTCAAATACAATATATAACTTTTTGAATTCCCTAAATGAAAAAAAAAACTTAATGAAAAAGTATAAGTTAAAATACTTTTTCACGAGTGTCTGAAACTTAAAATTGTAATTATTATTTAATTAATCCTGATTGGCCATTATTATCTTTTTAAGTAGACTTTTTAAAAAAAGTTAGCAAATGTAAATATCGAATCTAATTCGAACTTTACCCATTTGCCAAAGACCATTATGTAATTCCAAAACAAATGGAAATCCATTTCTTTTTTTCGATCTCCAAAAAAACCCCCACATTTTTGCTAAGTGGCGTCTGCAATCCCCCATTTATAAAACAAAACAATCCCAAGATGTTCGAAAAAAGAAAAAGAACCGAATTTCGCGCTCACATATTGTAATTTGTTTGACTACCGTCCTTGAACTCGGCCATTTTTTTGTTCTCTAGGCCATTTTTTATGGACTGACCGAGAAAAGGCGCCAGATCTTGGCGAGAAACTTGCAACCCTGAGCGTTGCCAATCGCGCCTCGTCTTACCGTTAACGCTCTTTTCTGAAAACAAATGTTGTCTTCGCCTTGTTTAGGTTTTTTCTTGTAATCTTTATTTTATATTACTATGGAGAAGTTAATGTTATTTCATCAAGTTGAAGTGTGGTGTTAACATAATTCCTCTCATTGTTGACACATAACAATTACTTTATATATTTTTACAAGTCCTTGGGTTTTTATGCATATTATTAAATAACAATAGAGAAAATATAATTTTCTTACTATTATCTTTAAAATATGTATTTATCCAGAAATTCTAAATTTCGCATTTGAAAGAAAATTTCAACGAATGTTAATGCAAAGACCAGCAATAAATTGACAAGTGATTTTCATTGGTTAAATAACTTACTCTCTACAAAAGGCATTAATTTATTAAAAAGAAATAATAAATAACTGTAAAAAAAAATTGCATGCTTTATTTATTCAAGTCTGGGAAGATACCTATCAAATTCGTTTGCGTTTTTATATACGTTTCTATAACTTCATAACCAAACCTTTTTGAAATCATGAAATTGTCTAAATTTTAATCGTTTTTCATATATACTTTTTCAATTACGTCCATTAAAGAACAATTAAACCCCAACATTCCGTTAACTCTTTTTCATCCCTTTCATCTTACCGGACCCTGAAGAACTGTTAGGAATTATTTTATCTGGAGTTATTTTTCGATGAGAAGCGAAAAATCGTGACTACTTCTGACATACCTCACAAAATATAACCCTTTTCTTCCCTACCTGACTACTTATGTTATTATAATAATCGTGGGAGAATTAAGTTAAAAGACATGAGCATTTCTGAGGTTGTTTTTTTTTATGGAAATGAGAATGGTGTTCCTTGTGGGTAACAGTTTTCGTGAAAATGTTATTTGATCAAATTTTTACATTTAAATCTCCCCAGGATTGATTCTTATCTTACTTCATAACACTTAGGGCCAGATTTAAGGGGTCATAGGAGTCTTAAAAATGTGCAAAGAAGTTACTCAAAGTGTAATTTGATCTTTCATGTAATTTTTTAACTACTCAATATATAAGTATATTTTTTTATATGTAATTCTATAAGATTTATTTAATACTAAACAAATTTTAAAATTTATGAAACTTAAATAAAAAAATAACTAAAATAAATGATATTAAACATAAAGCTATTTGAACACATTGGGATTAGGCTTGCGCGGCAAATTTTGAGGTCAAAATTGAAAAAATTACCAAGAAAATGACTTTATATTGTACAAATATGTACAAAGACTTATACCTAAATTATCAGCTCAATTTTAATTAGAAATTATTATTTTTTTAAATTTAAAATCAAAATTTGAAATTTTTATTAATTTTTTTAGAAAAAAGTTATTTTCTTAAAATAATTTCTAATTAAAATTCAGCTGAGAATTTAGGTATAAGTCTTTGTTTGTACATATTTGTACAATATAAAGTCATTTTCTTGGTATTTTTTTCAAATTTGACCTCAAAATTTGCCGCGCAAGCCTACTCCCAATGTGTTCAAATAGCTTTATGTTTAATATCATTTATTTCAGTTTTTGCTAAAGTTTCATAAATTTTAAAATTTGTTTTATATTAAATAAATCTTGTAGAATTACATATAGAAAAATTATACTTATATATTGAGTAATTAAAAAATTACATGAAAGATCAAACTCTGCTTTGTAGTACCTTCTTTGCACATTTTTAAGACTCTTATGAACTCTTAAAGATTTGAGGATTGTAGGCTATGTAGATTTGCCTCCCCTTTCACAATATTCTCCCCCTTCGAGGAAAGATATAGCTTGGTTAGCTGCAAAATATTGAGGTGCTATTTAAAATTATCACGACGAATATAAAAGAGGGATAATATGTTTATTTTTGAAATACAATATAATTAGATCACTTATAGAATGCTACTATGTATTTTTCTTCCAACTTCGAAATCCGGGTGGAGGAGAGGTGGTGCAATTGCCCTCGCAGCGGTATGCTACGAAATATTATTAGTACTACAATCTACATTACGTTTACGGATTACGCATTAATGTAAATTATTTGTTTTCTTTCTTAAAAATATTCGTATCTTCATAATAATTTTTTAATGCCGAATGCCACTTTAATTGGTGGTAAAATTTGCCTCTCTAAGCTACAGCCTACTTAGCCTATTTAGAAATCCGGCCCTGGTTCAGTTCGTACCCCAAAATGAACCACTAAAAAAGACTGAATCTCTGATGTGAAAAGAACCAATATTAAAAAAAAAAAAATACTCAACAATACCGAAGAACAAATCAAACGTAACTCATCTTCAGTTCTTTGACTTCTCATGTTCTTTGTATTACAAGGTACTTCGCGAAGGTGACTTCGCTAATGGTTTTTCGCGCCAACGGACATTATCCGAAGGAGATATGATGGCGATTTTGAGCTGCATTCGGCCTTTGTTGTTCGTTCACACAAACGGATAGTGTGGAATGTTACTTAAGGGGCATTGTTGTGTAATTTTATTACATGTTTTCAAACTCTGGTTTTGAGAAGCTGCAGTAATGTTAGTTTGGTGGAAGTTAATTTTCTTTTAGAAACCACCTTTGTGTTTTCTAAAGAGCGTAGATAACATTTCAACATTGCGGTACAATAAATTTGTCTCTCGATATATAGTATTTAAAAATGAGGATATTACCTATAATAATGCATGCAAGTCTAATCCTCAACAAATATTCGTAAGGTGATGTATTGTTTTACAAGCATATAATAATTAATTCTGAAGTAGTGGTTCGCCTTCGTACATACTACCACAAATAATATCAACGCTAGGTGGCGCTGATTTACTGCTGCTTTACTACTAATAGTAATCTGGATTATAGCAAATTTTGCATTGCAGTATATAAGCCGAAGCATCTTGGTCCTAACCTTGTTGTTTGTAAAATTATACCTGCTGTAATTGATAACCAGACCTGAATCACTGGAACAAAAAAAAAACTTTCTTCTTCCTCCCTCCAAAATAATTTGGATCGAGTTTTCACAAATTCTTACAATAATTTTAATCTACAATTAGCATTTTCGTTTTTATTATGCCTAAGTTAAACCGATATAACACAGATATTATAAATTTAATTTTTTTATGTATTCCATTATACTTACGGTAAATAATTGTTCACTTTAAAATTGTATGTCATTGAATTCAGAAAAAAATATTTTCCAAAGAACTTATCCATATGTTCTCTATATTTTACAGAAATCCTGCTGTTTCTAAAAGAATGGCAGAAGGCAATCCCGAAATCGGAAGAAATCGCTCTCGCCCTCCTACAATCTAGATTTTATGTGCACCAGCCACCCGGACACGGCAAAATGTGTTTCAAACTGCATCAGCTGTCCTCCTGGCATAACTTCTCGCTGTTTTTCGGGAGACTTTGCCAACAGTTCATATGGAAATCACCGCAACTGCTTTAAAAACATGGCTGCCTAAGTTATAAATACTGCAATAAAGCTTTTTTAAATTGATGTATATACTTCATATCATGTCATTAGCCAAAGAACTAATAATGGATATGCTGCAATATGAGTGCCAATAGACGTTTGCTGCTGGCAGCTGAAATAATGAAATCCCGCCAAAAATTGTTCTTTTTATTCTTTGTTCTATGTGTTGAATTGTCTTTTGGGAAAATATGGAAGGAAGATGCTTTCAGAGGAAGAAGTTAGTTTGTTATTTCATGGTATTTTTTTACTGCACTGCAAAAAAAAAAAAAAAAAAAAAAACACGTCACATTTACGGATTTAAACTGGAAACAATAAAACGGTTCAACTCACAAAGTAAAAAGCTAAACGGTTTTAACCCTTTTAATTCTAAAACGGCCCAAACGGCCGTTCAACTACGAATTCGATAATGATATTCCTATCATATTACGCGGAAGCAAAATTCCTGTGTAGCTCAAGTGTTAAACCTTCCAATGTATGTGAAATTTCCGTAAGAGTGACTGTTTTTTTTTTTACGGTCTGTGTTTGTGTGTGATATGGCTTCAAAAATGCTCTTGTTATAGCTATTGTATTTCATAAATTACATCGAATAATGATATTTTCCACTCTACTGTACTATAATCCTTTACTTTTAATAAATAACTTCAATATTAAACCGTTGAGAAATCAGCGCCATCTTACGGCCGGTCTTAAACGGATAAAAGGGAGGTTGTGTGACCTTTATAAAAATATGCTTGAAAGTAAATTATTATAATGTAATTGACTTTGATAATTTAAATTGGTAAATACTTATTCTATGATTTAACAAACTATACATTCAGAAAACAATATTGATTATTTTTAATTCAATATTATTTTTCAGTATGCATCGGTACAAGTGGACGAATGTCTGTGCCATCAAATCGCGACCATCACTACAAAAACCTCAGGGATCGGTATTCCAACTGCACCTATGTGGACGGAAATCTAGAGCTTACCTGGTTACAAGTAAGTAGATCTTTAACCGTTGACCGGACACCTAGCTTTAAAAAAGTACTTAGAAAATTAAAAATTATGGAATAATTCAAAACGTATTTACTACTACTCTATGTTTATAACCTAAAAAGTTAAATAATTTCAGCAAACAATAATTACTGAATTTGTGATGAATAATAGTTTAATTTTGACATTAAAAACTTTTATAAGATCTAATTGCTTTATTTGGCGCTCTTTTTGCGAATTGGGGTGAGGGGGAAGGGGGCTGTGCGGAAGAAGCTTAAATGGAAGATTTAATAAAACATCGTATAAGGCTGTGGACTTTAAATATTATACTATTATAGAATGATATTCTCCGAACAAATATTTATTGATTTTTCTGTCAAGATATGCTTTAAACCATGACCAGCTATGAAAGTGTTAGAAACAATTTGGTATTTTCAAATTCTTTGAATATTTTTAACATGATAAATGGATAAAATTGGGCTAAACTATTTTTCTTTTTAGGATGAAAATCTTGACCTCAGTTTCCTTCAAGAAATCCGCGAAGTCACGGGATATGTATTGATTTCGCACGTGGACGTCAAGCGTATTGTCTTGCCAAAGTTGATGATAATTCGCGGGCGAAACCTATTCAAACTCAACGTTCGCAATGAAATGTTTGCACTTATGGTAACCCTTAGCAAGATGGAGAATTTGGAATTGCCATCACTTAAAGGTAAGTTTAAATGTTAAACCCCTTAAAAGTCCGGACATTTAAGTGTTTTTTTTTCATTTAATCCATCCCTGAAAATAGTTAATGAATCATCGTCATCGTAGATGGCGCCACCCAGTGGAATCGGCTGATGTTATTTGAATAACAGGCTGATGCCCACAAACCAATGTTTTTTGTTTTTTTTTAAAGACTACCCCCCGATTACCTGACAAAGTGGAATTTGATAGATCTGTCGAGCAATTATTTATTTGGCTTAATAAAGACCTAAAAATTAACGTTCAATAAATTAATAAATTTCACTTCTCCGAGTTAGATGAGAATGGCAAAGCCTGAGTTAGCATACGTCACTTTTATATTTCTGACTTTGAATCACAATCAATCAAATTAAAAGTCAAAAATTAAATGACTTACAAAGCTAAAAATATTATAAATCTTATTTTTTTTTATTCTTTCGGGAGTTTGTACCGTACACCTCCTACTTGCCATTGATTCAGAGTAAAAGGGCATTTTTAGCTGTGTTAAAACTAAATGATGTTTAGAAAACCGCACTTTTAAACGTTCCAAACTGTCAAAACACTGAACTTAATTTCTTCTTTCTTCTAAATCTATGTTTCTTATGCTTATGATTTCTTACTAAAAACAAGAAAAAAACTTTCTACTTAAATAACTTTTGATTTATTGACTATTTATTTCCGTTTTTTAAACGTTTCATTAATAAGTATTTGTAAGTGAGGATACTTAACATATTTTATCTGTCATACTTATATCTGTAAGTGTTTTGTGTTTTCTTGTTTGTTTTATATCCTAATTTTTTTCAATGTGCATTGTAATTAGATAGTATATCTGTAATGTGCATTTTAAACTAAATAAATTAAAATAAAAAGTATTTTATTTTGAAAACTGATTTCTGTTTTAATCAATCATGTTTTAGAACAGCTACTTCGTATTAGGATTGATTTGGTTAAATGTTTCATAAAACTGATTAAATATTTCATAATAGATATTCTTGTTGGAAGCGTTGGATTCTACAACAATTACAATCTGTGCCATATTCGAACCATCAAGTTTGAAGAAATTTTGTCTGGAGCGCATGCCAAACCTGTTTATGTCTACAACTTCACTCAACCTGAAAGAGAATGTAAGTGCAAAAATCTTTTTATTGTTTTGTATTATTATAGTTAATTATAAAATGTTTATTTGCATAACTTTTCTTAAAGTTTTTCTTAGTTCCTCATCATCAAATACATTTATTATTAAACTTATTTAGAGAAATTTTCATTTAATGGCTTTGACTACTAATAAATAAAAATCTATACATGTAGAAAGCTAGGACCTAAGTGGTCCAATGAACTATATTGAGCTTGTATTTTATTATTATTTTACATTAAACTGCACAACAAACTTTTAAGGGGGTTCAGTACCCCAAAATCGGTGAAAAAATTAAAAAAAAAATGGGCTTAAAATACTATTACAACCTTTATTATAATGTCACAAAGCATCAAGACGATTTGGAAGAATATTTTTGACATTAAAAGCCATTTTATTAACCCTTTCCTTACTGAAACGGCCGAATGACTAAGGATTCGATAATGTTATTCCTATCAAATATTACGAGGGAGCAAAAATCCTTCGTAAGGAAATGGGTTAACAATAAAAACTTAAAACGCATTTTTCTCAGATTAATAAATAAGGTTGGCATAACACACAGAGAAAAATTTCTGATGTGTGATGAAAGATGATCTGATCAGTTGTTATTGTGAAAAGGTACATTGCAATTGGCCAATTTAACATTACCGATATACAACATACTGAACCCCCTTAATAAGAATTTCCCGGACATGTGGCGTGGCAATGCGAAGCACTACCACAAAGATACTGGGCCCTATTTTATGATTCCTGTCGCCAATATCCCTGTAGCTCTAGTGCAACGATAATTAAAGCTAAATTAACCTTACAAATAACTTCCAGGTTCCACCTGCGATTCCTCCTGCTCGGAGGGTTGCTGGGCAGAAGGCCCCCAAAACTGCCAGAACTTCTCGAAGATCAACTGCTCGCCCCAATGCCACCAGGGGAGGTGTTTCGGGCCAAACCCCAGGGAATGCTGCCACTTGTTTTGTGCCGGTGGCTGTACCGGGCCTACTCAAGCCGATTGTCTGGTTAGTATCGCTTGAATAACCTTGCTGGGGCAGGTAAACTGCAGTAACTAGACTGATGACTTAGACCATTGTTACGACACTCAAATAACTCTCACCTGCAAGAAAGTATACAGAAGAACTGATTATTTCCGTTCATAAGTGGTCCAATTCATTAAAGTGGTTACTTTAGTTTACCTGCCCATGGCAGAACTTTAGACCTGGTCTATTCTGAATGTAAGCTTCAAAAGCATTCCCCACCCCTGCATGTGTTTAAAAAAAAAAAAAAACTGTGTGAAATTGTTTTTTCCCCACCCTACTTAAATTTGAACTGTCAACCTCATCATAGCAGAACCTCAAATGCGTGGTTTAAAAAAACGAAGTTCCTAGAAAACCAAGCAAAGGGATGGAGGAAGAAAGTGTTTTCAAAGCTTGATTAGTAAATAGGCAAGTCTGGGATGGTGTGATAAAGTGTTTTAAGGTCATTGCTCATTTCCCTAGAAATAGTGGTGTAGCTTTGTATAGGGTGACATTAAATGAGAAAAGACGCATTGCATGTGACTAAAACATTTGGCTATTTGTATGATTGTCAATAGTTCTTTCGTATTGTTGGTTTACAATCTGTGTTTTCTTCGTTTTGGTCTTTCTTTAGTATTTTTTTTCCAACAGTAAATGCATTATTTAATGCAACATTTTGCATTAAAACAAGGGTTAGAATGGACTAAGAATGTGGCTGTTACCACTTAAAACCTCAAATTACATTAGATTAGCATGCTCCTTAGGAAAAGGTTAACCATAATTTTTTTAAAGATTACTTTCAAAACATACTTTTAAATCTATAATAGTTTGAAATATAAGTTTATATAAAGAATGTGTAGTAGGATTTTACTTGGGGCAAAGAGGTTAAACTCCCATTTAAAATATAAATGTTCGTCATTTTTTATAAACATAATATATGCTAATTTATTTGAATTGTTTTATAACTCTTGCAATTACATGAAGCATTTAAGTAAAACCTTGTGTTGGGTTAGAAACATATTATTAGTCATGAAGTGTTGTAGTTTATTTATAGGTTTTAGTCAGCCATTTTATCTATATTCTTTTACATTTCCAGGCATGCCGCAATTTTTACGATGGCGGAGTTTGCAAGCAGGAATGCCCACCAATGATGCGATACAACCCAGCCACCTACTCATGGGAGAGCAACCCTAATGGAAAATATGCTTATGGTGCAACTTGTGTCAAGAACTGTCCTGGTAATTTATAATTTTCCATTTAACTATATTACTATATGTAAAGTACATTTAGCCTAAAGACCAATACGAGGCTGGAGAGCCCAGTCGGTTAGACATTCGCCTAGCATGCAAAAGGTCCCTAACTGCTGACCTATAAACAGTCCGTGCAGACAAAAAATAAATGCAAGAGATGAATAATACACCTTGTAGAGGGAGTGCACGTTAAATATCCTTCAAAGTCCTAATGCTGTGTATGATGTCGCCCTTAATTGTTGCGTTGGGTGCCTACTCAGGTGTCGGCTAATCACTTGAATGTGGTTCTAAAATATGACGCCCGTCGCCAATAACCCTCGTGTAGCTCTTGTGCGATGATAATTTAAACTAAACTTAAAGACCAATACAACCCAAAGGATCATATTCCATATTTTGCACTACAGCTGTTTTTTTTTTAGTGTATGGAGACTTTCCTTTGATCATAGATTAAAATCTAAATAATTAGGTTACTGTGTTAGAGCTTTAATTATTATATGTTAAAAATAGGAAAATTTTACCATATACGGAACAAGATTAAGTTAAAATTAAATAGAAAATTCTAAAAATATCGCCTCCTTTAATATTGGTCAATGTAATAGCTGTTTTTTGGTACTAATATTGAGATCATTACTTGGCCTTAGAAAAAATCATTATGTTGCTAAGTTACTTTTCCAAATCTGTGAGAATTTAAACATAAAAATATTGACTAAATTATTGCAATTTTGATGAATATGGTAGGTTTCGTAAAAAATCAAGTTCCCTAATGCTTGAAGGTTTAACTTAAATTAAGGTAGTGGATAAATTGAAACAATGATGAAACGCACCAGAATGAGCAGTGACTTGAAGATTTTTGACATTCCTGTTTCTTAACATAAGCATCATGTTCCTTAAGACTTCCTTAGACCTTATTTGCTATTTTAGATCATCTGTTAAGAGATAGTGGGGCCTGTGTGCGGACTTGTCCAATCAACAAGAAAGCTGAAAATCATGAATGTGTGCCCTGTGATGGTCCTTGCCCTAAAAGTAAGCATAAAATTGGTTCTATGGCTGTATCTCAATCTATGAAAATGATATGGTGCAATCAAAATATTAAACTTTAAATTTTATAGTATATGTTAAACTGAAATAGTATGTATTATGAAAGGAAAATAAGTTATAATTATACAAGATAATCAATTAACCCTTTGAGGGGTACAGCCATATAAACCTGTCACCTGAATGTCAGGTTTTCCAACAACACACATGATATATGAAAATTTATAATATTTTTTTAATCAACTGAATTTTAAAATTTAAAGTATGGTGGAATCATTTACTATATTTTCCTGAAATGAAATTTTTTATATTTTTTTAAGGAAATTAAATTTTCAGTTAGAAATTTGAATTCTAAACATGTGCAGTGAAAACAAGTTTAAAATTCAAAATATTTGCTTATCCCTCAGTTTGATAATAAAATTTATATAATTAATATAAAACTAATATACTAAAATGTAGTTCTTTTTTAGAATGTTCATAGAAATTTTTTTACTATCTTTTAAAAATTAAGTAACTTAAAGTTAATTAAAGAGTAAACAAAACAAAATGTGTATCACAACTCCCCAACTGAACCTAATAAAACAATTGATTTTTACATTTTATAATTAATGCTTAAAATATATACACTACAGGTAAAATAATCTATTTATATTGATGCAAAAACAAAGAAAACCCACACCCTAACAAATTACTTTTAAAAAAAGACATTAAATCATTGAAAAGTTCCAGAACTTAAATTTTTAAAAACCATATTTTTTGTTTAAGAATATTTTTCAATTGAACATTTTCCATTTATATATTTCTCCTAACCCTATTCCATTCTTCCACAACAGACTGCGAAGGAGTAGAAGTTCTTCACGCCGACAACATCGACTCCTTCAAGGGTTGCACCATCATCGAAGGTTCCATCACCATTCTCGACACATCCTTCAACGGATTCCAGGATGTCTATCCCAACTTCACTTTTGGGCTACCACACGGCAAAATGCATCCTAGCAAGTTGGAAGTTTTCAGTACTCTGAAGCAAGTGACTGGTTTCATCAGCATACAGGCTTCTCATGCGGATTTCAAGAATCTGTCGTTTTTCAGGAATTTGGAGGTTATCGGTGGAAGGCAGCTTACTGAGTATGTTTGATTTTGTTTATTAATTTATTAGTTTGTTTATTAATTTATTATTTGTTCATGAATTTATTACAGTAAACTCCCAATTATCCACGGAATTGGGTGGCACGGCATCCGCGGATATGCAAATTCGCGGGTTGCAAATTCGCGGGTAATTTGCAAAAGTGAAGAAAATATACACAAAATTGCTTCTAGGTTTTATTAAAGTAAAGTACAGTAATCGTAGTGTTATAAGAGTAAAAAAAACGTAGCTAATATGAGGATTTACAATTTTACAAAAAAGTCAGTTAATTGTTTTTTAGCCTTGCAACGTCGCATTCTTATTTGTGATTGAAGTTATTTTAGAATCATTTTGTCTCAAAGCGAGGCATCATAGTGATCCTCTATGTACGTGATTGATTCGCTTATGTTAGAAATAGCCATTTTCATGTCTTATTTAACTGGCTAAGCTCAAATTCTTCTTAAACCAGAGAAGATAAATTAAAGCATTAAAATATGTATATATTTTAATATTTATTCTGAACTCAAGCACAGTATAAGACTAACAATATATATTTTTATTTTCAGATATTTTGCGGCATTATACATTGTCAAAACATCCCTTGAATCACTAAACATGAGATCACTGAAGAAAATCAGCTCAGGCGGAGTGGCAATTCTGGAAAATGAAAAACTTTGCTTTGCAAATACAATAAACTGGCAACGAGTGATGAAATCGAATTCGCATAGTATTCTTCTACAAAGTAACGGAAACGAGACGATGTGCCGTAAGTATTTATTTTGCTAATACTAACGTTCATTGTGTTATTTTATATTACTTGTATTGAGTGCACCCTTTGAAAATGAAAATTTATAAATCAATATATATTGTTCATACATATTTTTTATATATTTCAAGGTTAAAAAAAATATGCACTTTTATGACCATTTACTTTAAAATTATCTCTGATTGTTAAGTGAGTTTGTATATTTTAGTTTAAATTCCTTTTGTAATAACATTTTATTTTTGTGTGCATAAAAAATTCTTCAAAATGTCCTGCAAAATTCATATTTTATGTTAGTTATCCAAAGGTCAACAAAATTTCTATCTCCTTTTTACAATTTAGTATGCATAGAATCAATTTTCAGTATAAATTCATGTAAAATAAGTTGACAGGGAAACTTAGATTAAAGTTAGTCCTCTTTATTTAGTTGCTAGACATTGGTAAAAGATAAATTGATTGTCTGAAGTTGACGCTGAATGACGACAAAAATGCCCGCAAAAAAGGCGGAAAGTGTACAATGCTCCCAGACTGACCAATCAGAAAATGGAAATTTGTTATAATAAAGGTTTTAAACGGTCAACGTGTAGGCGGATGGTTAATGAAAGTTGTGTGGGAACGAATGCTTGAGGCGACTGTTTGTCTCCGACAGGGTGGTTGGGTGTTGAAGTACTAAGTATATTATGGATATGTGAAAAGGAATTAAGTTATTACATTTAATAATGGTTAAAAATATAAGTTTTTGAGCTGTTTAGGATATGTCATTCATATGCTATATTTTTTCACTATCTATTTCAGGACGTAAAGATTTGACTTGCTATTCTCAATGCTCGACCGATGGTTGCTGGGGCCCAGCACCAAATGAGTGCCTTTCTTGCAAAACATACAAACTTGATGATACCTGCGTTGAGAAATGTGACAACTTGGATGGGTATATTAATTTACTTTATTTAAACTAAATTTGTTTTATTCACTCAGTTTTGTTTTGCATACTTCAAAAAAAAAAAAATGATAGTTAGTTTTTAGCTTCAATGTTTTATTTTTTTTTTGCCTTTTATTTTATTTGTGTCTGATGGATTAAGTAATTTAATTAATATATCTTTCATTCAACATTTCTATTATTTTGTACTATTCTTTATTATATCTATAAATTTCTATATTCTATACTATTCTTTTTTATTCAACATTTCTTTCCTTCAATATTGATTTACCAATCAAGCCCCAAGAAAAAATTTCATTCAACATTTCTATTGCCAATCTAGACATGAAACATGCCCTTAGTCTCCAAAATTACTATTTAAATTTGAAATTTAATATAATAATTAACTAATTTTATCATTTATTTTGTTGTAGAAAAGTATATGTGTAGCTTTACTCATGTTTGTTAATTATTTTACAGGATCTATGATGCAGGTAATAACATGTGTGAGTACTGTCATGGAGAATGCCTTGGCCAGTGTTTCGGACCGGTAAGCACATTTATAAATATTTTTAGACGACTCGCTTTGATATTTTCTTTTAACGTCCTTTATAATATATGGGTGTAGTAGCAAAACTAGTATTTTCCAGAGCATAACTATGATATAAGGGCCTGCCCATTCATTTTCTACTTCCTCCAGTTCAACTTATCACTATCAAAAGCCGACAATAAGTAGGCCAGACCTTATATCTTAGTTATTCCTTGTGAAATGTGAGTTTTGTAACTGCACTATTCACACATTTTAACTGAACACATAATACATTTCAGCTTATAAAATAATATATATTTATCTATCAGTAACTATTCAAAGCTTTCTAATGGGTCATTGTAAAGCAAAATTATTTTTTGCGGGATTATTTAAGGAGAGTAATTATTTCATTTTTTCTCGGGACAACTCGTCTAACGTCTCATGCAGTTCTTTCTCTGAAATTCAGTTTGTCTTTTGCTTTTCAAAAGTTAAGTGAGGTTTTGGCTTTAAAAAATTTAATAAAGTTCATATCTTCTGAACTCTCTCATTTATGTCCACTGTATTTAAAGTAACATTGCTATAAATCGATGCCCAACGAAGAACTGCGCGGGATATTAGACGAGTCATCGCGAGAGAAAATTAAATAATTTCTCTCGTGGAATAATCCTGCACAAAATAATAATCCAAAACTATTTCTCTACAATTGTAATTTACTTCTTTAACTTGATTTTTGATACCTGATTATTGTTATTATTTATATCTATCAAAGTTTTTAATAGAATATAGAAAATATTTTCAAATTCAATGATATTATCTACATGGAGGTATATTAGTTGAATGAATAAAATGGCCTTAATTTTTCGTATTATCAAAATAACAATTCAACTTGTACATGTTATCTGACATTTTCAACAAACTAGAATTTAAAGCATATATTTTATTTAGGGCAATGGAAATTGTTCGGCCTGTCGCAATGTCCGTGATGGTCCATACTGTGTCAACACATGCCCGGATACAAAATACAATGAAAGTGGGGAATGCAAGCCTTGCCATGCTAATTGTGTGTCTGGGTTAGTATTATAATTTGATTATTATTTTATTGGGGGACTTTTAATTGTTAATTATTTTAATTTAAATTACTGTTATTATTTTATCATATTTATTGAAAAGTCTGGGTTTTATATAAAATCCTAATTGCACTAGGACAATGAGGTTAGTTTTAATTACTACTTATTTATTATTTCAAGAAAAATCTTTAAAAAAAATATTTAAATAAAATTGTTCAAAACTGTAAGAAAACCTGATACCTCATTTTTTCTCTTGTTGTGCATTATTTTTTAGTTTATTTAGGAAATAAATTCTAAAATATGAATAAGAGCATGCATTTTCTATTAACAACAAGTCAGGTTAATTATACACTTTCTTCTTAATTTATCAAAAATTACTAGTTTAAACCTTTAAGAACTCAGCTTTAAAAAAATGTGAAAGTTCAATTTTTGTCAAGTTCAATTTATTCGTATATTTAAATTTCTAATTTAATTTTTTTAAGTCACTCACCTGAAGGTTTTTACTATATCGCCAGTTAAACCTGAATTAAAGTACTATATAGTAATTGAAGTACTGTGGTTGCCAGGAAAAATGTTGCTAATTCATTAATAAACTCAAATTTTTAGGTGCAATGGTCCTGAAAATAACATAGGTCGCAAAGGATGTAAAGCATGTGAGAAAGCCATAGTTAATGCATTTGATCCAAACATTGTGGTAAGTTTTTTAGCAAATTAAATAACACTTTTGAATGTAAATTAAACATTAAGTCAAAGCAGATTGGCCATTACTTGAAAAATGCAAGTATAAAGTAGTCTATTTAATTTTAAAAAATATAATACGTTTGAAAAGCTTGGGCCGAAGTTATCCTATTCAAACGTATTTCTCAAAATCAGTTTTACTGCAATATATTCACTTAGACTCATAGTTTGGCCGATAAAAATATTAATTTAGCTAGTTATAGATTTATTTTTTTTATAATTTGTTTTTAGGAGCAATGTTTAAAAGCCGACGAACCTTGCCCTGAAGGATTCTATTTAGAATACATCGGAGGAATCCATGAGGAAGGGGCTTTAAAAGCATTAACGGGAAGATCGGTAAGTGAAGTTGTGGTTTGTTATACTGTGCTGTAAGCATTTTTACAAATACAATTATTTTCTTCATTTTGTTTTGCTTCCTTTACATTTTTTTTTTAACTAACTGTACTTATTAGTTTAAAACCTTTTAAACATTTTTAGAATTAAAATATATTTATTTAAATTTATTTTGCTTTATTATTTTTAACTTTATGTACTTCATTAGCAAACAAATTGTAATGTGTATTGTGTATGCCTTTATGATTTTTTTAAAAACAAAATATTTACTTTTTGATGATGAATGGCAGAGTTTAAACTATAAATTGAAACCTATTTAACCCTTTCGGGCCCAATGACAATTTGGCATTATCATTTTAGAATTTTTTTTCTGATCATCTATAGCCATTTATGATATCAAAAAGCACACATTCGATTCTTCAATTTTTTTCCGTTAGAAAATATTTTATATTAATCCCAATATATATATCAGCAATATTATTTTTCTAAATTATGATCAGAAAAAAGAAAAAAAATTGCTGTGTTTCTTATTTACTTTTTATTACACATTTAAAAAAAGTTAAGTTCCAAATAACTTATCTTTTAGGTTTGCCGTAAATGCCACTCCCAATGCAAAAACTGCACAGCCTATGGCATACACCACACTGTATGCAAATGCTTACATTATCTCTCGGGAGAGCAGTGCGAAGACACTTGCCCTAGAGACCAATTTGCCGATGAGGAAAACCAGATTTGCATCAAGTGTGCTGATGAATGCAGGGGCTGTAGGGGGCCTACTACAATGGACTGCATGGCCTGCCGGAATTTTAGGGTGTATGATTCGGAAAACAAGACCTTGGTAAGTTTTTCTTTTAAAAAAAATAATATTAAAAAAAACCTCAGAGTAACAGTATTAGGTTAACTGTGAGCAGAGTTAAAATAAAGTTACTGATCTTCTTTTTAAAGACGTCAACTTTATTAAATATGACTAGATAGAGTTAGAACCACAGCAGTTTTTGATTAAGGGAAATTCGAAGAGCAATTCAAAAGATTTTAAAGATCTCCCCACAAAAATCCTCTGGTAAAAATATTTAAGCCCTGATATGGCAGAAACGCCCTCACTTAGAAATTACGTCATACCAAATTATTTTTAATATTTTGTTCAGATTACATGTTTCATTCATCATTTACATGTTTCATTTATTGCATAATTTTTTTTAATCTGTCTATGCTATATCTTGCCGCCTCGGTGGCACACTCGCTAGGATTCTAGCCTTTGGAGCTGCTGAGGTCGGGTTCGAATCCCGGTCAGGCATGGATGTTCGTGACCGTTAATAAATGTTGTTATTTGTCTATGTGTTTCTTTGTCTGTCTCTTGTGCTTGTGTCATTTCTGGGGCTTAGTACAATAGACTTAAAGTCGCAGTGCTTGGCGATCTTGCCCCCCACCAAGAAAGTCATAAGTCATGCTATATCTTGAACTAGAAAATTACTTCCTTATTTATCCTTATTTCTTTTTAAATACATAATTTGATTTAAACAAATTAGTCATTTAAAGTGTCCCATCTGAAAGAAACTTACGATGACTACTTCCAATACAAATAGTTAAGAAACGGTAACCCATAAAAAATGTTAATCGCATAGTTAACTAAGGAATACTCAATACATTGAATATATACTACAAAAGTTAACATACCTTGCTGCAGTGGAGTCTCATCAAAACACCTGTAAGGACGCACACACAAAAAAGGGAACAATCCACACTCAGTTAGGTGGGAAGGAACAAGCTTGGTTTATTGATGGGGAACTTGCATATATAGGTTACAGATAAAAATGTAGTGCCATCTATGGGCATAAATTAGAATGAATATTTTATCAAATATTAACAATATAAAAATACATTTTTACAGTTCAATTGTACAGCTTCTTGCCCCTCGGATAAGCCCTACAAAGTGTTTGTGGACAGTGTCCGAGATCCATACTGCTCTTCCGAAGATTCAAATGCAGTGGCCCTTCATGGAGCGTAAGTACTTTATAGATTTTCAAATTAACGATTACCTGCTTTGCAGATTATCCGCAGCCACGATTTCCCCTTTCTTTCCCTTGCAAAAATAATTTAACAAAACGCAGAGAAATGAAATTCCTCTGTTTAAAAACTTGGAAGAATGCATTCCAAGAACGAATTTATTTTAAGAACAACGAATACCTTTTAAAGAAGGAAAAGTGCATTATTAAAAAAACAACAAATGCACTTAAATAAGAATGACTATAGGAAACCTAGTGTGTGCCAAAATGTGTTTGACCAGGTGCACATCAAGGGCTATTTGTCATAAAGAGTCACTTCTAAAACAAACTAGCAATTTTAATTAAACTGCTTTGCGTGATTCGTTCGTATTTCTCTTATAATACTATTACTCTACCTTTTATAAAACCCAGAAATAATTATGCAGTTATTTCTTTACTTTTTTGGATTATCCACGAATTTGCTTATCTGCGGTTGCAGTGCGATCCAATTCCGCGGATAATCGAAAGTTTACTGTATCTCTGGCATATTTTTCAGTAATAAAAAAGATTGTGTTAAGTTTTTTAAATAATTGCCTTAATTGTGTATCTGCAGTAGTTTTTGCGGTACACTTACACAACCATCATTAACTGATTTTTATTATTTTTTAATTTTTAAAAGAAATTTTCTTACCCTTTTCAGGGAAGAGGACAACATTCCAGCTATTCTTGGAGGCGTGATGGGCTGCTTTGTGATCCTTGGCATTTTCATGGCTCTGTTTAGTTACCAGTGGCTGCAAAGAGCAAGGACGAAAGAAAACACAGTGAAAATGACCATGGTACGTTTGTATTCTAGGTTAAACTAAAGAATTGTGACTGGATTTGACGTCATTTAAAAAATATCACCAGGTCGAATGACAACAAACCCATTCGCGTGCAGAGACAACCAATGAATGATCGCAGTATGAAGAATGTGACATAAGAAACTTCCCATTGCAAATATCTCCAATAAATGCCATAATACCAATAAGTCGAGGTTCCCAGATTTGGCGTAAAATATCAGGCCACAATTCTTTAGTTTAACCGTATTCTGCTCTGTTTATTTATAACTTCTAATTTCTTGGTGTTTTATAACAAATTGTCTACCATTATATGCATTTTCCCTTTATTTTCTTGGTTAGGTTTATATTTGTGAATTGGTCTAGTTTTGTTTTTAAATACATAATGGCTGATTTGAAGAGAAACTACTGCTCTAGGTTGATTCCAATCTGTTATCAACATTGGCTGGATTTGGACTTTGGCCAAAATCCAAAGATTTAGTTATTGTCCAAGCAACCTTTCAAAGATAAATACCTTTTCTTAATCCATTTTCCCTGAGCCTAATGTTATGCTTTGTAATTCATATTGGCCAGAAACCATACTTACTACTCAGATGGTGTATGAACTAATCTTCATAAATACATGCATCTTCATAAATGCATGCATTTTCATTGTCCAAATATGTTCCACCAATTCCTCCGAGCCTACTGTGTATAATGCATATTAGAAGGTTAATTTAAGTTTGATGTTTGTTTGCAATTTATTAATTCTAACTAAGTTTATTTTGTGTTACAGAGAATGAGTGGTTTTGAAGACAATGAACCTCTGAAGCCATCCAATGTAAAACCCAACTTGGCCCAGTTACGTATCGTCAAGCAACATGAATTGCGAAACGGCGGAATTTTGGGATATGGAGCTTTTGGAACTGTATACAAGGTTAGTATTATTTAATATTTTATTTCGATACATTTAAAATTATATGATTGTCACATTATCTGGATATATATACATCAATTGAAAAAGCTTTTGGTCTTAAGTACCAAGAGCTTAAGCTCTTGGCTTTTGGCCTTGTTTTTGTATCCAAGCAATGTTTGTTCTTTAGTTTTTAAACAAGTTTTATTTAGTGAAAAATTTGATAATACCATTTCACATAGCTTCTAATAAGTAAAACAATTATCTCTCCTATTAATACTTAAAGATTTATTGTTGTTACTATAAGTTGTATCGATATTTAACTTTATTAAATAACAATCTCTATAACAGATTGTTTAATAAATTTCTTTTTACTTAAATCTTTATACTATATATGAATCTACTGATATTAAAACAGGGTAAGAAGTGATCATTGTCTTCGATCAATGTTGCTTTTCTACTTTTTCATATGAAGAGTGCACAGGAAGAACCGCTTTTTTCGTAGAAGGGTTTCCTTAATAGCCTCTTTGGGGATGATAGCGAGAAATAGCCTAAACTGGCGTAAAGAAACCGGTTACTCGCTTTGTTTACCTTTCCCGGCAACCCTGACTCACACCAGAGATAAGTGGACACAAGTAATATGTTTGTACAGCAAGTGAAGAACCGAAAGAGAAACCGGTTTTCGGTCGCCAATGTCAGCCAAGCAGACACAATTACAGGGTGGCTACAGGATCAGGGAAATCAGGGAATCATGGAAAAGTCAGGGAATTTAATGAATCTGGAAAAATCAGGGAAAAGTCAGGGAAATTGGTGATTTTTTTAAAAAATCAGGGGAAATTTTCAAAAGTACCCTTTTATCGGGTGAAAGAAAGGAGCTTGCCCTTTCCCAAGCTCTAGTGCAATGATATTCAACTTCACCATTCTTGGCCCATAACAATAAAAACTAAACTTAAATTTCTGCAAAAAACAAGTTTAAGTGATAATTAAAATAATTTACGATTCAAGAAATATAATTAAAATTTGAAGATTAATTAAGAATCATAGCTTGATAATCTTAAGTCTTATCATAACGAAAAAATTTTATTATACGGGCTTTAACGCTTGCTTTTTTTTTATAGATTCGTTTTAAAAAACTCATTGTATATTCATTCATAAAATTTCTTTTTTAAAAAATTTCTTTTTTTAATGTTAAATATACTAGAAAGTGGTTTTACTAATACCAGGAGGAAACCAGCATGGTAATATAGTTCATTGCCGCTAATCAGAGAATTTTTTTACATTTAGCCTGGAAAATCAGGGAAAAGTCAGGGAATTTGTTTTCAGAGATTCTGTAGCCACCCTGAATTACGGAAAGACTCTAAAGAAATCAATCGGTTCTTCCTGTGTACTCTTCATATGCTATCTATAATAAATTCTTAACATATACTGTTATTAATACAGGGTAAAATGTTCAATTTATTCAATAAAGTTTTAAAAACATTATTTTATTTTCAGGGGGTATGGGTACCTGAAGGAGAAAATATTAAAATTCCAGTTGCCATCAAAGTTTTGAGAGAAGGTACTTGTTCAAGCACTACTAAAGATTTCCTTGAGGTATGGTTTGTAAAATATTTTTTAAAAAGTTATTTTAAAGTTGAAAGAGTAATTTGTTGATTTGTGATAGCATAAATTGTTTTCCATGCTTTCATTTGTCTGGATATTACCAAAGTTTTGTTGGTAAGAAACTTTTGTGCCATGTAGATTTAATTTAGGTGTTATTTAAAAAAAAAAATTAATCATGTTATTTGACATTCTCTAGCAAATAAAACACATTTAGCAACGCTACTTACTTTAATTTTTGTAATTATATTTGACAATATCTTGTTTAATTTTAGTTTTATTTATAGTTTCACAGTTAATAAAAAAAATAATTAAAGACTTTTAGATTAACTAATACTACGAAAAGGCTCGAATCCCCTTCATTAATCCAAATTAATTAACTAAAAATTAAGCTGCCTTATAAAACATTATTTTATTTGTTATCTCTCTAAGGGATAAACAAATATGCTGAAGAATAAACTTGTTCCACATAAAGGGTTTGAAGAGTAAACATAAGATTATGACATTGTTTGCATAAGATTAAAATTTAATTTTTTCAATTGAAAATTAATTTCTTAAATTTTTTTAAAATTATATTGTTGCAGGTCATCATAAAATTACTTCTACTTGCTTCAAGTTTTAAAATTTAGTGAAACCATATAATTTATAAATTTTTTAAAATGTGTGTTTCTTCAAAATCTGTGTTGGATTTCTCGGAGGATTAGTATAGTATGTCAGTTCATATATCAACAGTATATAACTTTTAATTTCACTGTCTTTATCATTTACCTTATTCACTTCCAGGAAGCCTATATAATGGCTAGCGTGGACCATCCGAACCTGCTAAAGCTGCTAGCCGTCTGCATAGCCTCGCAATCGATGCTTGTGACTCAACTAATGCCCCTTGGTTGTCTTTTGGACTATGTGCGAAACAATAAGGATAAGGTGGGATCTAAACCACTTCTGAATTGGTGTGCACAAATAGCCAGGGTAAGGAATTTGAATTAATGTATTGTAGTAGTATTTTTTTATCTAAAATTATTGTATTTTGGCGGATCAATGAGTTTTCTTTAACCCTTTCAGTCCCAATGACTATTTGGCATCATCATTTTCGAAAAAAATTCGGATCGTCTCTAGCCATTTATGATATCAAAAAGCACAAACTTTTTTCTATTGGAAAATATTTTTTATGAATCCCAATTTATGTCAGCCCTATTATTATTATTATTTTTATTATGATCAGAAACATGATGATGCCGAATTGTATCACTGGGACTGAAAGTGTTAAAATATGCAGTGTTTCAGAGATTTTTTTTAATGTCAAATTTACTCGTGTTTAGGGGCTGGGGAACTCAGTTGGTTAAGGCATTCACCTTGCAAATGCAAGGTCCAGGCATCGCCAAAACAACTGCTGTCCTATAAACAACCTGTGCATCCAAAAATGTCCGAATAATAACCTGTGTAGAGGAAGTGCATGTTAAATATGCAGCAAAGTCCTAACACTGTGTAAGATGTCACCCTTAACTGTTGCGTTAGGTGCCTAGTCCGGTGTCAGTTCAGCACCTGGCTGTGGCTGTAAATTACGATGCCTGTAGCCAATATCTCTAGTGCGACAATAATTCAAACTACACTCCGTGCCAACCTAACTTGGGTTAACACAAAGAGTAAAAAGGCAGACAAAAAAGCGTGATTGGTCTGTTAGATGGAAACTCTTGTAAGGTAATATTTACATAGAAAATGATCTGAATACTATTTAACCAAAATACACTTTTAATTCTGATAAAATTGACAAATTTTCTCGAATAATATTCAAATCTGTGAGACCTCAAACAAAAAAAAATTTAAAACATGTTTTCTGGATGGATTCACAAATAATTTATGGAACTCTTTACATGCATGGAAGGATCTTCTCCATAAAATATTTCTATTTACCCAACTTAGGTTGGCAAGGAGTGTAAACTGGTGATCATTTTAATTCTCAACGGGACTGCTTTTTTGGCGGGTTAAGCTTTTTGCAGTCTTTGCATATTCTCTAGAACAGATAGTCTTTTTGTGGCAACTAACTATCTAGGTACCTCTTGCTGCCAATTTTGAAGCTTAGATTGCAATGAATCTGAACTCTCTCAGGATGTAAAGTATGCTGAGATTTAGTTTTACCGAGAGAAACCAAGCCAAATCGGTACTCAAGCGATCTTTTACATGCCACTTAATCATATAACAGTACTGGTGATTGTAGTTTTATTTTGTTACAACCATTTTTATTTTAAGAATGTACATATTTTTATTTGCTTTTTTTTTTAAGAAAACTAATTTTATTCCACTCCACTGCACTTTGGAAATATTTTCCAAATTTTGAATTAAGTTTTGTATACAAAACAACAAAGAATTTCTTAGATTTTAAAATTACAAAATATATTAAATATAACACTCGTGTAAAATTATAAATAATTTATTTAGTCATTTAAGATTATACATGAACATTGCATCATAATTTATTTTGGTAAATATTTTTTTTAGGCCATGGCTCATCTTGAAGAACATAGAATGGTACATAGAGATCTGGCACTAAGGAATGTTCTTCGTAAGTTTTCTAAGTCTTTTTTTACTTCCATTTTTTTCGGTAACAAATGCGTGTAAATTGTGACAAAAATACCATTAAATGCATACGGAAATATTTACTTATGTATTTAATATTTCATTACAGTCCAAACCCCTGGCTGCATCAAAATCACTGATTTCGGCTTGGCAAAGATGCTGGACTTTAATGAAGAGCAGTACAAGGCTTCTGGTGGAAAAGTAAACACAATTTCCATACTAATTTTTCATTTTTTTGTTTATTTAATAATTATGCCATAAAATATGTATTGATAGATTATATAAAGGGATAACAATTAATTGTTCAAATATTTTGATTTAGATGCCGATCAAATGGCTTGCACTGGAATGTATTCAGCATCGAGTCTTCACGCACAAGAGTGATGTTTGGGCATTTGGTAATAATTTATCCTTTTTATTACAAATTTTTTTAACTATTATTTTCTATTGTATTTTTTAAAAGTAATCTCTAATGTGGCTTACTGTATAAACCACAATAATTTCGCATGTAAATGTTATATTTTTTTATCCTATATTTAAGATTTTCTGCATGTTTTTAACTTAATAATAATCAATTTTAGGCGTGACTGTTTGGGAGCTTCTGACTTATGGTGGTCGACCCTATGAAAACATTCCAGCCAGGGAAGTTCCGGATTTGTTGGAAAAGGGTGAAAGGCTTCCCCAGCCATCTATTTGCACCATTGATGTATACATGATCATGATTAAATGTAAGAATTTTAACTATTTAAATTGCTAAATTATGTCGAATGATGGCTAATTAATTAAGATAACATTTTTTTAAAAAATGAATTGCGTAACTTTATAGAGATTTCATTAAATGAGGTGTTTCTGCAGTTTAAACAGATAAGAATACTAAAACGTAGGAAGATTTCTGATTAATTATAACCTTAATAATTGTAATCTAACAAATCATTTTGTAACTATTGTTGATTTCGATGAGAAATAATATATTATTAATATTTTATTGTGATAAAAGCATATTGAAGTATTGTGCACCTAAAAAAAAATTATATACTCATTTTTTTTTTCATGTAAGTTATTAATCATGATTGTTATTTTACATCTGTAGAATGTGATAATTTAAGTTCAAATGCAAAATTTAGCAGAAGCATTGCATAGTGAGGTTAACTTAAGGAGAGATAGGGTGATAATCAGAACTCCAAACCAAATTATTTTTTGTGTTAATTCATTGGACAAAAATATTCTAATTAATTTCAAATGTGGAATCACAGAACCATGTAAGCCAGCTAGCTTCAATGATCCTAGAAAAAAAAACTTTTTAAAAAAAATCTGTATTCAATATTTTCTTGCCATAGAAATATTTTTTTTTATTGGATTAACATAGAGTGAAGTTTATGGTTTTGAAACACAGCTACAGCTCCTGTTCGATCTTCTTAGGAATGTTAATTATTATCTATAAATCTTTACAAAAATATGATTACAATTAAAATCATAAAGATGGAATTTTATGCTATGCTTAACCCTTAAGGCTGCTCATCATCCCCATACCCAGTCCTCCTTCGATCAGGCTTGCTAATGTTAAGTCTATGGGGAAAAAATGGTTTTTGTTCCAAAAAAAGTCAAGAAATTATAGGAATATTTTGATGCGGTTTTTTTTTAATTCATAAAACTCCAATAAAGTAGTGCTTTTAGAGGTTATTTTTTTTAAAATGTTACTTGCCTTTTTTTAATTGAAAAAAATTTAGATTAAAAAAAGGTAAAGGACATTTTAAAAAAATAACCTCTAAAAGCACTACTTTATTGGATTTTTATGAATTTATTTCTTGACTTTTTTTGGAACAAAAACCAATTTTCCCCATAGACTTAACATTAGCAAGCCCGATCGAAGGAGGACGGGGTATGGGGGTGATGAGCAGCCTTAAAAAAAACCTCAACTAACCCTTGTTTTACTATCAATACTTTCAGGCTGGATGCTGGACGCTGAATCAAGACCCTCCTTCCGGGAATTAGCCGACGAATTTGCCAAAATGGCCCGAGACCCCGGCCGATATCTGGTCATCCTAGGCGATAAACTCATGCGACTTCCCAGCTACACACCTCAGGATGAAAAAGAACTTATCCGGACCCTCAGTATGCCGATAGAAGGTCCAGAGGTGATTATGGACGCAGAGGAATATTTGCAGCCAAAGTTGGATCAGAATGGATCGGATTCGCCTCCTCCCCTCACGCCGATTAAGGTGAGGATTTTGTTTTTAGGTTGTTTTGTGCAGGGATTGGAGTAATATCATATGTCACTTGTAACTGTTACTTTTTGAGATAACTCAGTGAGATTTTAAGAAAGTAACTGTAACTTAGTTACTTTTACCGACAACAAAGTAATGAATTTTTTTTTACTTTTTTGTTACTTCACACATTGCTATTCACAGACCTTATTTTTTGCGGACATTATTATAGCGCCTTTTGTAAGATAATATGCCCAGAGTTACTTTTTTAACTACAGTTAAATAGTTAGATGGTGCTCTTACATTTACCAATTAATAAATTGTTAATCTTTAATTGTTCTTGCAATTAAACTTTGCCCAACCCTGTTATCTCCCAATGAAATTGAATTGTACCATACTATTATATATTTGTACACCATATTTCAAACAATTACATCTATGTAAAATGAGTTGACGGGGCACTTAGATAGAATTAAATCTTTTATTGTATCAACTACGCATCGGGAGAGGATATATTTTAGTGTCTAGAATCGAGGATAGTTCGTGACGAAGTGCTCCACAAATATGGCAAAAAATGTTGAACGCTTCTTCACTGACCAATCAGAGTTAAGATTTTGTTACAAAAAAGGTTTTAAAAGGTTAACGTGTGGGCAGATAATTCAGCAAAGTTCTGTGGGAACGATTGATTTAAGCGAGATATGTGAAAGAGGTAATTTAAGTTATTAAGTTTAATTGAGGTTAAAATTATAAGAATTAGAGGGTGTTTAAGTAATATGTCATCTATTTCAACAGAAATTCATGGAAGACCGAGGTTTCGAAGGCGACTCCCCGAACAACACTTCTGAAACCACCAACCCTTGCCACTTCAAATGCGTCTGTCCGGAAAACTCTCTTGGCCTCAACCACATTTGCCGCAACAGAGACACAAGTGTCAGTACTAGGTACTGCTCCGATCCACTGACTTCATTAGAGAGAGGTATGTAATTAGGAATAGATTATTTTACATTGAAAACTTTTCATATGTGTTGGGCCGGACCCACGTGTTACCTACTAGCCTTATTGATTCCACTTGTGGGTTATTGCAATCTGTATCTTGATTCTTAACTTAGTAATTTACAATGAGTAATGTAGATATATCATTAAATTAACTATCCCCTATTAATCAATATCAATTACACAATGCAACTGTTAAATTAAATAATAGCATGATCATCCCTAAGCCAATTAAGCAAAAGAAGCACACAAGATATGCCTTCAACTTTGGGTCTTAAGGGGGCATTAATTTTTGAAAACTAAACAACTCTCCCAATGTTAACATATTTAAAAATTAGATAGTTTTTTAATTCTCATCCACAATTTTTTACCTATTGTTTCCAAACTTTTTGGTATGCAGAGGAATTGATAAATCACACGTCAGTTTGTGCAAACCCCTTAATATTGTTTTTCAAGCCAAATGGGCCCTCCAGGTTTCTTTTACATGCCACATAATGATATGACATACGCACCCAAGATTTTCCCATCCAGAAAATCTGATGTCTCAGCCGGGGCTCTAACCTGCAATCTTGGGCTTATGAGGCGGACATGTTTAACCTCTCAGCCACTGAGCAGCTTACAGCACCAATGTATGCCTTTTCAATACCTAAACATACCAGCAAGTTCGAAAACAATAGGAAAATAATTGTGTATGCTAGTAATGAAATACTCTACTTAATTCTCCATTGATTAACATTGGAGGAGTTAGTTTCGTTTTTGGACGTACATTTTCCATTAAGTAAAATAAGTTAATAAAAATAGTATTATTTAATTATCTTAATTAAATTTAAAAGACCTACTTAAAAAATATTTTCTTAACCTTTTTATTAAATTCTAGTGGAAGGAGACCGAGACATGTTCTCTCACCCCAATGGCGCTAAGCCTAAAGATGTCCGGCTTGACCTACCGGTTGACGAAGAAGATTACTTAGTTCCTTCCCCCCGTTCCTGTAACTCTACTGGTTATATGGACCTAGTTGGAGATGCCAAAATGCCAGGTAGTTATTTTATTGAGATTTGCTAAAATGATTTGTTTGATTATGAATAAGTTTTTTTCTGGTAAACTTGTTATTTTTAAAATTATTTGCATAACTTAATTTTTTTAAACGGTTATCTCTGTTTTCTTATGACTGGATTTTAACTTCACGCATCACTAACTGTGGAATTTATGTAAACTTAAACTTGAAAAGGTTTATAACTTTTTCTTTACTTTTTATTCTCTTTCTAACACATATAGTCGAATACAATTAACTGTTCCACTCAAATTTTGTTGAAAATATCTAATGATATATCTAAAGTTAGGTTTCCTCTTAACCAGACATCGTTTAATTGGATACTATCTGCTTTAACCAGCCGAAGGGTAAAAACTACAAACAAAAAATATTAGTAAACCCATTTGTTTTATTTTAATCCCCATGTGATGCTGATATAAAATATGGCGATCAAATTCACATCCAAACCTTAATTTATTTCACCTCTCTGGTTTAACTAGAATATGACTTAACCGGTTTTCTTCCGTCCCCATTTAAGCCGGTTAAGATGGTGTCTACTGTACTTGCAAAGTATATGCTTGCTAATCAAAGGTTCTATCGGTGGGCTAAAGGCTTTATTTTACATTCTATCCTCAAACTAGGTAATCGGACATAAGTACTTGGTTAAATATAGGCAGATATTTGCTTAACATGTTCTCCTTTTTCCCATTTAAGCCTGTATAGATGGTGTCTATTGTACTTACAAGTTTTAGTTACTTGTCTAAGCTTGTGAACACTTTACATACCGGTAACGGTTTGAACATACTATACCCTTTCACCGCTTTCCCAATAGCCATTGTGTAGCTCTAGTGCGACAATAATTCAAAACTAAACTAAACCGGCTCGGTCCGACCGATCCTGACTCAATCCAACCGATCTAATCCACTGAACGCTTCTGGTCTCGAGCAATCCACAGTACTCTCAAGCGATCTACAGCATTGACATCTTGAGGTAGAGCGGTCAGATTGGTCGTAGATTGAGGCGTAGACTGAACACGGCCTAACCTAACAGATCGATCAAAAGTCTATTAATCGACGACCGGTCGCTAAGCACTGGGATCAAACGTTGAATAATTGATAGCTGGTCGGTAAAGTGTTAAGGTAGGTGTTAAGGTAGGTAAAAAATAATGCCTAAATAGCATTGCTCATAATATTTGAAATCACTATACCAAATTTGGAAAAGATTAAAGTAATAGTAAAAATTTTAGAATTTTGGGTATACGCCTACCTTAATACAAGAGCTTTTTCAGGGGCTAACCGGTCTTAGTTTATATTCTATCTTCAAACAAGAGAATCTGATGCTACTACATTATTAACTATGAGAAAAAGGATTCATTCAGAATTCAAACTAACCCATTGTTGCTAATCCTAATTTTTTATTAATTAACACTTTGCATTAGCCAACATGGACTGCATCTTCAACTTAACTTCCAAATTTCAACCAATCTCTTTATTTCCAGTGCCACCCTATGCCGGTAACTTCCCAGTCCTTACCCTTCCCCACCAAGCAGTCGACAACCTCGAGTACCACATGATGAAGCACAACCCTAATTTGCCCGAAGATTCGCCAACAATCCAGCAAAAGAAGCCCAACAACAGCGATGAAGACACAGATGAACACGAATACTACAACGACTACGATGGCCTGCAACGAGAGCTGATGCCACTGAACAATCACAGAAGCGAGACGACCGTGTGATGTAGTCGGTTAGTGTACATAGTGTCAAAATGATTGGTCAGGGATGAAGATACATATGAACACTAAACAATCACAGAAGCGAGACTACAGTGCAATGTAGTCGGTTAGTGTATAGAGTGTCAAAATGATTGGTCAGGGATGAAGATGCATATGAACACGACTACCACAGTCTGCAACAAGAGCTGATCCCACTGAACAATAACAGAAGCGAGACTACCGTGTGGTGTAGTCGGTTGAAGTGTCAAAATGATTGGTCAGCTATGAAGACACAGACCAATATGAATGCTGCAACGACTACGATGGCCTACAACGAGGGCTGAACAATTAAAGAAGTAAGACTTCTATGTAATGTAGTCGGTTGAAGTGTAAGCAGTGTCAAAATGATTGGTAAGTGATGAAGATACAGGTGAACAGGAATACTACAACGGTCTTCAACGAAAGATGGTGCCACTGAGCAATCACAGAAGCGAGACTACCGTGTGATGTAGTCGGTTAGTGTATAGAGTGTCAAAATGATTGGTCAGTGATGAAATCACAGATGAACACGACTTCAAAGGTCTGCAACGAAAGGTGATGCCACTGAACAATCACAGAAGCGAGACTACCGTGTCATGTAGTCGGTTGGTGTATATAGTGTCAAAATGATTGGTTAGGGATGAAGACACAGACTAATATGAATACTGCAACAACTATGGGGCCTACAGCAAGAGCTAATGACACCAAACTATCACAGATATTGAAACGTCTTTGAAGTCGTTGGTTGTGTGATTTGAGATGTATATACTTGGTTTTTTAGAAATTAATTTGTTTAATTGATAAGAAATTGTTCACTAATCCATATCCATTCCTCCATTAAATGTGCAACAGGTATTGCTGCCCTTGAACAATTACTACAATGATGTCATCTTCCAAGTTGTACATAATATATTACCGGATTTTTAAGTAAAGATGTTGATTCCTAACAAATAACTGAATAAATCACTTAAGTGATTACAACCTAAGTATCATGTTTGATTCAATAGGTTGGATCGTGATTCCGATTTATTTCATTCAGGAATTTCAGCCCTTCATTTACTGCAGCTAGACAATCATGTTTTATGTTTGGTTCAATCATGTTCGGTCTGCCTTATACTGTCTTGTACCGGTTGTACATAGTGTTATACTGGCCATACAGTGTTGTACGAGCTATACATAGTGCTATACCGGTTATACAATGGTGTTCTACTGGTAATGAATAGTGTTGTATTGGTTATACCTAATGTAAGACTGGTTATATATAGTGTTAGACCTGCTATAACGAGTTATACTAGTTATATAGAGGGTTATACTAACTATAACTAGTGTTGTACCAGTTATCCATTTAGTGTTGTTTGTTGTTCGGGTTATACAGTGTTGTACTGGTTATGCAAAGGTGTTGTACCTTTATTTAATTCCTTGTAAATAATTAACATGAAAGAGGAATTTGGTTTTATTGAGGCTAGGTTAACATATTGATTGCCATCATTCTTAAACAATGTTTTAATTGTTTAACTAATAATTATGATTGTACAAGTATCAAATATCTTAATATAAATATAGTGGTGGCATATTTTATTACTTTTTTAATTATATCATTAAACTTACTGTTCTTAAACCTATTTTACACAAAAGCAAATAAGGTTTTACGCAAAAAGCTAAAATAACCATATGAAAACTTTTTGCCATTTTGAATAATACATAGTATTTAAATAACAAATAAACTTAATTATTATTTCTTAATTATTTTTAAAAATATGTTTTACTAATTAAGACTTTAAGCTTGTTTTATATCATTAGGACAACATTAAAAATCATACAGTCCAAACTCAAATAATAAATCTTGAGTAGTAAAAGATTATTTAAGTTTTCTCAAGAATTTTGAAAATTTATACAATGTGTTGAATATAGTAAAACTCTGTTTAATGTTAGAGTTTCAATTTGGGTAATTTTATATCTATCCTAAATTAAGATTAAAATAAACAATTGTAATTTTTAATTAAATATTGCTGTATTGGTTATACATAGTGTTTTACCGGCTGTATGTAGTGTTATACCGATTAAGAAAAGTGTGATACCAAGTATATAGTATTATACAGGTTTTATGTCATGTTGTACTAGTTATACATAATGTTAAACCGGTTGTTACATAGTGTTACACCAGTTATACATAATGTTGTACTAGTTATACATAATGTTGTACTAGTTATACATAATGTTGTACCGGTTGTTAATACTGTTATACCAGTTATACCTCATGTCCTACCGGTTGTTACATAGTGTTATACACTTATACCAGTTATACATAATGTTGTACTAGGTATACATAGTATTGCACTGGTTACATATAGTGTTGTACCGGTTACACATTTGGCTAAGGCAAGTAGTAAGTATGGCAATCAATATGTTAGTGCAAACTTTCAACGCCCGTTTCAGTATTGTATTCATCAAAGATTATTTCATACGAGCATTTGAGAGAAGTCGTTTTACTTTTCATTTGAACATTCAACGATGAAAACACCTTATAATGTTGTTAAAAACTTTTTCGAACACTTCCAAAAATGTCTTCCATGGAGTAATCAAGTGGTTTTGTGTGTGTATGTTTTACATTAAAAAGTCTGTGATATAGTGCATTGATGTACTTCGAACATTTAAAAACACATTATCATCTGTCCATTGTAAAGTTTTCGTATAACCTTTTAATTTGTAGTTTTTACCAAGTTGATTTTTTGAAGAGCTTAGTGACAGGGTTCGTACGCCGTCTGAAATTCCTGAAAAACTCCTGAATTTCATTTTTTAAGGGCCTTTATAACTCCTGAAATTTATATATCGTCTCCTGATATTTCCCCCCCTCTCCTGAATAAATTGGCGACAGAAATCATTTTTCTCCTTTCTCAGTAGGTTTTCTCTCGTACTTTATCAGGATGTCTATGGTCGAAAAAAGTCACGAAACTAAAACAAGTCACGAAAATTCAAAAAATTGCCAAAAAAGAAGGGTTAGCTTTTGCACCAAAGCCCCAAATTTTCCACAACATTTACACCCCTTGTTTCCTTTATTTGAACACACATATTCACATTTATTTTCGATACCTCCTAAATTTACCCCTGAAAAACTCCTTAGGAACTCCTGAATTTCAATATCATAGTTAGAGTACGAACCCTTACGGGGAGAACATGCTAAGTTAAGTTTATGAAAAATTTTAGTTTTTTGTGTCAATGAATGTGTTGTTCCATCCACCCCAGTTTACCCTTTTCATAAACTTCAAGTTAAATATATATTTTCCCTTTTGTAAGTGCTATTTTAAACGTATCTGAGGGCAAATGTAAAATTTTTAAGCTCATTTTCACCTTTTTGTCACTTAGCACGTTCTTCCACTAAGCTCTTTAATTATCCTACTAAATGTAATATTTTGAAAGTAGTTTTTCATATTTCCGATTTAATTTGGTTAATTTAAAAATGTGATTATTTTGTAAAAAATTTATATAAAATAAGTTTTATTCATAAAGTATTTTTCCTTATTCAGTTTTATTGCATTTTGTTTTTAAAAAAATATTTCCTTAACTGTATTAGTGATGAAACTAAAAACTAGATTTGTGTATTAGTTGTTTTTTTGTCACACCTATTTTTGGCCATTTTATTGTTTAGTTGAGTCTTTAATAAAAATTACAAGTTTTCAAATTAAAAACTATTGTCGATTATAGGTTTTGTACTTAAAATTTTGTAATGTGTATTTGATAATTTACTTCATAAATTCCTTAATTGTATGTTTTTTATGAACAATTTACCATCCGTTATTTTACAGTCTATTTTGGCCATCTTAGTGTAATAATTATTTATTTGTGAAGGAATATATTCTAGATTTATCTTTATTGTGTTAGAATTAACGGGACCATTTTGTTATGCTTAAGTTTTCATTCCTTTAAAAAAAAAAAGCTTAATTTACAAAGCTCTTTTCTGCATTTATTGAACTTAATTTGTAAATATCAGTTTTATTTTTAAAGTAACATTCCTGAATCACCAAATCATTTTTAAGTATTTTTTCTATAATACTTATTTCTTATAGTTGCGAACGGAAATCATATTTGTAAATATTGTTGAAAAGGCCTAAAAATTTTTACTGTTTTTCTATTTGTGTACTTACATTTGTGTTTTATTTTTACTAAGGCCTTAAAAATGCTTTTTTTTTTGTACATATTTCAATAAAAAGTTGCCATTAACGTTTTAAAATAATCAGTCATTTGAAACTGAAGCGTAAAAAATAGTTAAACTTTTTTGCCAGAATTCTTAACAGAATTTCAAAGGAGTTCATTTTTTTGTCTGTTTAAAATGGACCCTTTCTAAATTATATAGTAAGTTGCAAGAGATATATTCACTTCATTATTAACAACATTAACATGTTCTAAACAATCAATTGTTCTAATAAGAATTTATTTTATTCATAACACTACACTAATATGTGGAATTGCAAATGATATGTAATTAAATTCTATAACTATATATTAATGTTGCATTTTATAATTTTTTATTTTAAAATTTGATTTTATGTTTAAAAACAAAAAGATTCATATATATTACTAATATTTCTTTTCCCACTAATTAGTGACAATACGGCCAAAGACACTTATTTATCAATCCCTATTCTATATTTCACAATTAACCTTTAAATTTTATGTAATAGTTAGGATACGTATTTTTTTTAAACTAAACTGTCTTTTTTTCATTACCAGTGATTAAAAGTTTTGATATGCCAGTGCCTTGTTGAATATCTAAAAATGTATGTTTAATTGTATGTATTTTTTTAAATAAAAAGTTTTTATTATAATTTTGCATATGTGTGAAATTATTTAGTGGATTTTTTTTAATGTCTTTCATATCGGATATATTGCACCAGCTAAAAAAGGAAACTTAGTTTGGAGAAAAAAAAAGATTTAGGTTGAGGTAAATTTTGTCACACTAGAGCTGTCTTTGATTTCGTTGACGGAGTTGCCAAGTGGAAGGCCAAGTCCACTCCAAGCGAAGTTGCTATGTGGAATAGGGTACTTGACTGTATCGCTAAAATACCTTCCAATATTAAATTATAGTTTGAACCCAAAAATAACAAACGTATATATTTTTTTGCGAAATAAACCTTTAAATAATTTAAAAATCATTTTAAAATGGCTTTTTCATCGGTACGTCTCATCCACGTGACAGCCACAAAGCGTTTTTGGGCGTAATTTTTCGTTCTAATTTTAAAATTAATTTTTCTCCCTTTTTATGGAGTATTTGAAAAAAAAAAGAAAAATACGGGTCTTATATTTTTGGTTTGAGAATATTTTAAGCCAATAAAATGTTGTTTTTTTCTCAAATACCCTATTGTAGAAAAATATGTATCGGTTTTCGTTAAATAATTGTGACTTCTTACAGCTTAAATTAAATGCTTTAAAACTTCGGTTGAATTGAAATATCGTCATACTTGAGCTACATGAAGGCAATTAGCGACGAGCGTCATAACTTAGGAACACTTAAGTAATGAGCTGTTTGATTAACATTTATTAGTTATCCTATTTTGATTTTAATTAATAAATGTACTACTACTACTTCTGATTGAAATGAGTCACAAAGTAGCAAATAACGAGATTTTTTTTTCTAAATACAAAAGCGTTAATTTTTCTATAAAAAATATTTATTTGCATATGAACTGTTGTTATATTTTGTCAACAAAAAATGAGAAAAGAAGAGAGAGAAAATGAAATAATAATAATGAGAAAGAGCTGATATTTATTACTTAAAATTTGAAAAGAGGCGTCTCATTTTGGGAGAACCTTAACTTGATATTCACGTATTAAGCAAAACTTCCATTCCTCGCCTCGGTATCGAAATATAATTCACCAATATTACTTTTCATTTCTCTGAATAATTTCAAATTTATTTTTTAAAAAACAAACAAAACAAACGCATTAAATAAACAAATTTACAACCAACTGGAAACTAAATTGATAACTGAAAAAGTTCAATTCTACATAAAGGTTTTAATGCACACATTTCTTTCTTTAAAAAATATTAAAATAAAGGAGAGAAGTTGGAAACACTCCAATTTACGTGATCTTTTTTTTTTTTTTTTTTACTTTTAGAGATGCAATTATAGTCTGCATCAAAAACAGGTGTGCATATTTATGTATATTGCCGCGGACAGGTAAACTGCAGTATGTAGACAGGTGGCCGCCCCGGTGGCTCAATCGTTAGGATACTGGCCTTTGGAGCAGCTGGGGTCGGGTTCGAATCTCGGTCAGATATGGATGTTTGTGACCATCAATAAATGTTGCTATTTGTCTATGTGTTTGTGTTGTCCTTCTTTGTGTGTCTCTTGTGACTGTCTCTTCTGGCGAGCTGGGTAATGGGCTATAAAGCCTACACTCTCCCTTCTAGAGGGCGCAATCACTGTCATTTGTCATGTAGACAGGTGACTTAAACCGTTGTTAGTCTACCAGCTATAGAGAATGACATCAGCAGAGTGAAATGAAATGCACGTGTAAAAAATCGTGTACATTAAAAATAATGAGTGCAAAGCGATTTTCCCAGACTTAGGAATAAAATAGCTTAAAACTGAATTGGCCCGTTTTGTTTTTTGAACATTATTAGGATTTACATTTATTTTAGCTCAGTGCTTTTGCTAAAATTAGATTGATGGTATTTTTAGTTGTAAGCCTTTGAAGTATAATTAAATAAATCTTACAATGATGACTGATATTAAAACTTATACATTAATTAAATACTTTCAATAAGTCAGTTAAGAAATTTTTAATTAGTTGGTAAAATAAATTCATTAAAATCATCTGTTATTTTATAAAACTAATTTTTCACCAGTAAAAATAAAACTTTCTTCAAAACTTCAACTTCCTTCTAAAAAAGATATTTCAATGCAAAAACTTTAGTGATCAGCTACTACAAATCAATATACGATACCTGATTTTGAAAATAAAATGTTGTGTAATATTTATAAATACTATGTTTTCACAAACATATGGTTTTTTTAATAAAAAAATTATATTTTAATAAGTCTTGGTGCTCAGAGCAAATTAAAAGCTTTCTAGGTTGTAATTAGACAACTTAATTTTTAGAAATTTAAAAATTTTGGCAATTAACCTTTCAGTCCCAATGGCAATTTGGCATCATCATTTTAGAATTATTTTTTCTGATCGTCTATAGCCATTTATGATATCAAAAAACACACAATTCGATTCTTCAAAGATTTTTCCTATTAGAAAATATTTTTTATTAATCCCAGTAGATGTCAGCCCTATTTTTTTAAAATTATGATCAGAAACATGATGCCAAATGACATCACTGGGACTGAAAGGTTTAAATTAATTATTAAGACAGTAACTACCACTTCACTTAGACTGATTCGGCACTTTTTTTTCAACAGGGCTGTCAAGCCTTTGCAGACTTGGCATATTCCCCAGAAGTGTGAGTCATTTTTATGTGGCACCATGTAATTCTCCCTACCCATTTTGATGCTCAGATTATAAAATGAATCTGAGCTCTTCTGTGGATGCTAAAGCATACCGATATTTTAATTAACAGAGAGAACCGAAGCCAAACGGGTACTCAAGGGATCGTTAACATGCCACATAACCATACAACATGCATGCAAAGGATTTTCCCATCCAGAAAAAAATCTGACGACTCAACCGGGATTCGAACTCTCAATCTTGAGCTTATTAGGCGGATATGTAATACCTCACAGCCACAGAGCCTTTGTATAAATGTGTTATAAAAGTACAATCGTATTAAACAAAACAGACAATAAAAACACAATATACCTTTTATTCCCTTTCTGAATACAAGTCCAAGGCATAATTTGCTCTTTTACAAATCAAAAACATCAGAAAATACAATATAACAAAGATAAAAGGACAGTCGAGACAAAAAATACATTTCCGAGACCAAAGTTTTTGTTCCACTTAGCCCAACCACTCGTTGGAATATCAGATAGGTCCCAAAACTAATGAGAATATTTTTTGATGTTTATTCTGGAAGAACTTTCATGTTTCAAAGTAAATTGTTGGCAACAGGAGATAAATTGAAGTATTGTATGGAAGATACATATATATTCCGGATTGTGTGCTTGATCAGAGACCAGCTTAAATGAAGTTCAAGTTGGAGATCGACCAATGCCTCAGGATTAGGTTGAATTATCGGAATAGAGCTACACGGGAGGTGTTGTAATTTGAACCACAGTCAAGTGACTAGTCAACATCTGAATCGGCAACTCTTAAAAGTTCAAACAATGCAACTTTTAAGGGGACATTGTATACCCCGATGTTTTAGATTCAGAATTTTTTATTACACTTTTTTACGACAGCAATGTAGCCAAGTCTCCAACTTATTAGATAATTTCTCTAAACCAAAGTAAAAGTTTTTTTTTTACAAAATACCTTTAAAAACAAAACCAATTTCAAGGAGATTCAATGTAGCTGTAACTCCAATCTACCTCAAGCTACCAACAACTAATTCTAAAACCATCATACAAATCCACTATAAACACTTTTACAGGGTTCCCACTTTGAAAATTTGGGAGCTATTTCAGTTTTTTAGGGTCATTTTGGAAAATCTTAGGTTTATGTACGCACCTTAATGTGACTTTTATTAATGCTTACAAATTTAAGCATTATTCCGACAGAAGGATTTACAGATTGAACTATTATTATGATTTACATTTATTAGCCATATGAAAATCCCCGGTTAAACTATATATACTCCATCTCACAATAACAATAATATAACTCTTTAAACATGTAAACAATGAGTAAAATGCTACACCAGAACATGCTGTATAATATTAGAAAAGAGTCAAATAATTAAAGAAGAATTAGAATCTTGATAGTTATCGGGAACTGATAAAAATTTAGTAAACTTTTAGACCAACCTTACTGGGCCTCTGGCCCGTTGTTGGAGAACTATTTATGTATTTGTATAAACAACTTAACTTTGACATAGTTCAGAGATCTTAGAATTTTTAGGGCATTTGGGGGGACAATCAACACTTTTTTGATATCTCAGAAGAAATGTCGGATCTTTCAAAAACCTTTTTCTCGTCAGGGAACCCAACTTTCGTAACGAATCAACACCAACAATTTTCACTCGTACTGTGCAATCAGTACCATCATGAACACACCAACCAGCAACGCGATAACTTCTTTCACCGACTGCCAGAAATTAGTATCTTCCAGCAAGTCCGGGATGACGGAAACTGTTGCAATGTAGATGAATCCTCCGGCTGTGAATGGCAGGATGAGGTTCGTGGCTCTTGAGTCCATGCCCTCAGCGAAAAGGCTGACGGCTGTACCAGCTAAGGCACCGATTGCAGTGACCAGTTGCAGACCGATCGCCTGGAATAGATGTTTATTTTGTTAGACACTTAAACAGTTAATACGTTCTAAAGTAAATTACATGGAAAACAAAACTACGTATATATATAAAACTGTAATAAGACCAGCAGTAATATATGGGTCGGAGGCATGGACCTTGAATCAAAAGCAAGAGAAAATGCTAATAACTTGGGAGAGAACAATTTTAAGAGCCATATGGACCAATCAAAGAAGGTTATGTTTGGAAAAGACGATACAATTTTGAAGTTGCTAAACTATTTGGAGAGAAAGACATTATTAACATCATAAAAAGTAGGAGAATCCAATGGCTGGGAGATATGGAGAGAATGGACGATGGCAGAGGCACAAAGAAAATTTTCAAGGGGCAATGTCAGGGAGAGAGAAGAGAAGGAAGACTGAGAAAAAGATGAATAGATGATGTGGAAAGAGATCTAAGGGACATGAACATTAAGAACTGGAAAGCGAAGACCAAAGACAGGCGGCTTTGGAGTCGTATTGTAAAAGAGGCCATGATCCAGCATGGACATTAGTGCCGGGGAGTTAGTTAGGTGTTGGTTATACCATTTCTAGCCAGAATGTAAGCTTCGAAAATACTCTTTCCCCATCCCTTCACTGGGTTTTCTAGGAAAATTGGGGAACATCGCTTATCTAATCCTAGCGTGCTTGAGGTTTACAATCAAAACAGTTCGTATTTTCCCATTTAGGGTGGGGATAAAACCGAAACAGCTATGAATCACCCCGTTTCCAAGAAAACCGCACTTGTGGATGGGGGAGGAAATGCTTTTCAAGCTTACATTCTAAATAAACCTATTAGCAGTCAAACTTTTTTATAAAAAGGGCCAAAATGTAAGTTTGAGAAATTTTGGTAATATTGCGGGACATTTATATTTCTTGGTAGGGTACGGATTGAGTGACTGTTACAAAACAAGCATTGTAACCTCACCCTTGTAAATCCTCAACACTTTAAAGTATTTATGATCATTAATATTATTTATTAAATATTTCTAGGGTAGTAGGGTACAGAATGAGTGACTGCTAAAATATGAGCATTGCATCCTCTCTTGAAACACTTTTAAGTATTTATGATCATTAATATTGTTTGTTAAATATTTAAACAAAAATAAAACTCTTGCATATTTATTCAATATTTAAACAAAGAAGCATTTTAAAGCAAAAAAGCATAAGAAAAGTTGTTTGAACTGTTTCAATTACAAAAAAAACTACAAATATTGGTTACCATTACTTGTTTTTGTAACAGAAGAAAACCCAAGAAGTGTATTTTTTTAATAAAAAAAACTTATTGTAATAAGTAATTCAAGTATAACATTTTTCATTGATTACCACACTTTAATTTATAATGAAATAATCAATTTTATTATTATTATTATTATTTATTCAAGTAATTGCTATTGTATTCTTGCTTTCATGGGATAGGGCATTTCCTCTTGGCATCATATTCATTCTATTTTTCCTTTGTGTGTTTTCTTAGAAGTTAATGAATTTATTTTAAAAAAATTTAGAACCTATTTCAACATTAAGAGAATTTTAAAATTCTCTTTCAAATCTTTAATCAACCACAAATCTTGGAATTAATTGTTGAACCTAAAAGCTTGAATTTTCTTTTTGCAATAATATATTTATAGTTATACAATAAGCAAAATAAATGCAAGGAAATTAAAAAAACAAACAAAAAAAACACTTGGGTTATTAAAAAGGTTATTTTTTTGTTTTAAGGAATCTCAATTGGGCTTTGGACAAGAGCAGAGAGCCATAAAAAAATCTTCAAAGTTCTGTAGCTTGCCAATTGAGGGTAAATAATTCTATATATACCCTTGGCATCAAACTAAGCAAATTATTGACTGGGCTGCAAAGCCGTAAGGGGGGAATGGGCGCGTTGGACGGTGGGTCTCCAAAGCAAAGTGCTTCAGTATTAATCCAATAGAGAAAAATTATTTTCTTCGCCAATATTTCTCCGGCTGTATTGAATATTTTTACAAACTGATGTTTTATGTGATAAATGTAGCCGATTTACAGGTACGGACATTCCCACTTTTTGAAATTGGTACAAATATTTTTATTAATATTCAATAAATAATTTTACATAAAATATTAGAAGCAATTTCAAAAAGTGGGATTATAGAGACCTGTAAGTTACATACATTTATCTTTAAAAATTGCGATTGAAAAATGACATAATTATCGTAAAAATAAAGGCTACAGTTTCATTTCAGGGCTGCAAACGATAAATAAAAAAATATGCAATATCTGCCAAATTGGAAATTTCCAATTGTAACCTTTAACCCCTTAAGGGGGTATAGGACACAAAATCTTCAAAAAAAATCAAAAAAAAATTATTATCATAAAAAAACACACAGATATTTTAGAATAATTTAAAACAAAAATTTTATTTATAT
Organism: Hylyphantes graminicola; assembly: GCA_023701765.1. Classification (NCBI taxonomy): domain Eukaryota; kingdom Metazoa; phylum Arthropoda; class Arachnida; order Araneae; family Linyphiidae; genus Hylyphantes; species Hylyphantes graminicola. The sequence goes on along the minus strand of CM043112.1, from coordinate 48,887,908 downwards.
TTGCAGTAGAACATGAGATGTGTAGTTTTTTGTGTCATGACATCTGTGTTGGCCAACCACGTTTATAATCTTTGCTTCCTTGTAATATTAGATAGGAATAACATTATCGAATCCTTAGTTGTTCGGTCGGTTTGGAGCACTTCAGTTAGGAAAGGGATAAACTTCAAAGCTGTTTTTCTCCTTGTTTGTGTTTTCGATGATTTTTTTACTTTAAATTGATATAACTAAAAATCTACTGCCCATAGAGTGTCAAAATTTTTCACTCACATTTTTCAAACATATATCTTTAATTTGTCTTTAGGGATTAGTTGTAAATAGTTTATTTTTTTATTTATTAATTTTTATAAAAAAAGTGAACCTGTGAAATTATTAAAAAAACTTCAATAATTAAAAAAAAAATATGGCAAATAAGAAAAATCGGTAAAGACAGTTTGTTAAATACATTTTTCTGTTTATAAAAATGCTAAATATTTGTTTGCCAATAAATAAGTTTTGGACTTATAACAAAAATAAGAGACATCACTTTTTGACACATTTTATTTTTAAAAAAAATAAATAATGATAATTTATAACCTTTGACTACCTAAAAGTGTAAGTATATTTAGTATACATTTATGGGAAAAAAATTATATTGATATCTGCAATATTAAAAAAAAAAGTTAAAAGTGTCCCATACCCCCTAAAGGAAAAAATGGGAAAAATTTTAATAAGATTCTTACCCTTCCTTTACTACATCCGGACTGTATCAAAATGGCGAAATCTCCGATTTCATGAGGAACTTCATGTAGCAAAATAGTCATTGTGGTGATCAGGCCGATGCTCGACCCAGCAATGTAAGAGGCACCAATGGCTAGTCCATCGGTAAAGTTATGCATGAAATCGGCTGCTAGATTTAGGTATCCAGCTACCATGATGTCCCCATCTGGACCTGAAACATTAATAACAAACGTAAATTGTAATATCAAAGTTGTTGCTTAACTTCAATTACTGCTTTTGAAATAGATATAGAAAGTAGCAGATATGCCCATCGATTGCGCAATCCTGTACAATGCAAACAGCACAGATTATGTAATGCCACATTTCGCCGATTTCGCAATACATCACGGGATACTGGTTCAAAAAAATGCTTTTGTCGAAGAGTTACATGCAATAAAAACTGCATTTTTAATATGCTCCTTTTATGAATATATACCTCATGTCTGCCAGAAATTATCAATACATATTCAGCTATAAACTTATGCTAGCAAAACTGGTAAAAAGTTTTAATTAGTTAGTATTAAATATATATTTTTTTATTAGTGAATTATCTCATGGTGTCATCTGGTGGCATGCCGTGTGCTAGGGCATGCGAAGTGCCTCATGGGATACTAGTTCAAAAGTGGCTTCACCTTTCCCCCAGGGGGCAGATCTGCTACTTTCTAAATCTATGGCTTTTCCGCCAATACAGGTGAAAAAATAATACGAACAGGATTGGCGCCTTTAACAAAAATCAGTACATTTCGCCAAAGGGTACCCTGAAGTATAGTTTTACCCCATACACAATAATCAAAAAAATGGAATGTCAAACTAATGAGTTGCACTTATACAAAAACAGATCCAGATTAGTTTTAGAGCAAGCACAGACACCTAAGACAGTGTTCTCGGAAAACAAGATTGTAGGGATGTCTGTAAGCTCGATAGGTCGCCAGGCCAGTGACTAGGATTTGATCTACAATAGATTAGATTTTAGTTTAGTTTTAATTATCGTCGTACTAGAGCCACACGAAGTCTATTGACGACAGGTCTCATATTATAGAACCACAGTCAAGTGGCGAGCTGACACCCAACGCAACCTTTAAGGGCGACATCGTATGCAGCATTGGGACTTTGGAGGATATTAAATGTGTGCTCCCACCACACGCTACACGGGGTATTATTTATCGGACATTTTGGCTGTACGGGCCGTTTTACAGGTGGATAGTAATTTTGGCAATGCCCAGACCCGAACCTGGGACTTTCTGCATGGTAGGCGAATGCCTAACCGACTGGGCTCCCCAGCCCCCCACAACTGATTAGAACCCAATTAACTTACCATGATCTGCAATCTCAGATTTAGGTGCCAAGGGCTCATCTTCAGTCTCTTTATCAGCCTTTTCTTTGACGGCATCTTCACAAGGGTCCTCTTCTCTTTCCCTCTCATCGCCCTTCGTCTCAGAATCCTTCTCAACTGAGGGTTCCTTCTCAACTGAAGGTTCCTTGGAAGGTCTTCCATGGCTGTGGCCGTGATCGCCCTTGACGATCCTCACGAACTTCTCAACCATGAGGAACACCACGATGCCCCCCAGGACGCCGAGGCCCACGCTAAGGTCGTGGCCGTGCGAACCTCCTTCCGAATCGTGGGAATGGGAATGAGAATGCGAACCGTCAGAAGACGCCGAGTTCGCCAACAAGGCATGGGGGATGAGATGCAGGAAAGCGTCGCCAAGCAGACCCCCCGAAGCGAAACTCAAAAGGACTTTTAAGAGTGGCTGGTGCTCGGCTTTGTTGGAGATAGGTATGAAGAATAAGATGACAAAAGGGGCTGCGCTTATGAGTAAGGTCGAGCCCAGGGCTTCGACCCATAAGGTCAAGGTACCTCGACTGGGCTTGGCGATCTTCGGCGGCGAGGAATGTTGGTGTTCTTGGTTCGCCTGCTTGGAATACTTGAAAGAGGGTGGTTCGTGAACGTGACCATGGTCGTGGTCATGATGACTATGACCGTGTTCGTGGTGATGGCCATGTGAGGTTACGAGGTGGGCGGTGAGACATACGGAGAGAATAAATAGGGCTGAGGTTGAGAAGCGAGTCATGGCAGCGCTGGTGATTGAGGAAAGGCGTGGCTGTCGGGGTTGAGAAAGTTATAAACAGAGTGATATGGTGATGTAGAAGGTGCTACGACATTTCCCATAAACAAAACTGTCGCGGCTCCTTGGTTTCGTGACGAGTTTCGTCGTTTCGTTGACAGATTGACAGTGTTGCCAAGTGGAAGGCCGCCACTCTGAATTGAAGAAAAACAAGTATTAGTTCAATAAGTGTGACGTCAAAGTCCAATAGAGTTGTTTCATATGATGTATCCATGATTTCACTTCAACATTTCTTGAAAATGTTAAGCGCAAATTGTTCTCCTTACTGCTATTTATTAAATATTTTAAAACTTTATCGGTTTAAATAAGGTTATATAACGTCTTTGGCGGCAACAGCGTCACTGGTTTGTTTTCAGTTGTTAATTGGAATTTTATTTTTGATATTCGAAAAAGAATTTTCTAAGAATATGTAGCGGCCTTGATAACCCATTGCCTGCCAAAAGGATTCTCAAGGAGGAAATGAGTTATCTCGGCTTATATATGACATTACGTTGTATTCTGGAATAGTGATAGGAACATGCGGACTGTAAATCAGCGTCACCTAGTTGTTGATGGAATATTGAGGCTGCGTGTGTGGTAACCGCCACAAATATTTTACTTCTTAAATTTTTTAAATGCCAACTTCTTACTGGTTTTTTTTGGTTATTTAAATCATTTCTTAAAGAAGAGATAAGTTTCTTTTCAACTAGCAACCGAAGCAACCAATGAAATCGCAGTACAAAAAAGTTAAGACAATTTCGTGACATCATCTGAAACTTTTCACTCGATTGACTTTTTTGTTTTCAAAACATCACCAAAACACTATTGTTGGCAAAATTCAGTTTAGATGAAGTTTTGTCTTGTAGAGAAATTTAGCGAAATTGTGGAGAGCAATTTAACGTCTTCGTACAATATTCGTTTCAGTAGGGTAAAAAAAAATATTGTAATGTTCCTAACAAATGTAATTCCAGAATAATCAAGTAAGGGTAGATAGTAGGTACACGTGTTTATATTTTCCGGCTTGTGTGCTTGATTAGAGACCCGCTTATAAAGCCTTCGTCAAGTAAGACAGATACCGAAAGAATTTTTACTGTCACAGAGAAAGGAAATTACACCCAGGGCGAAGTCGGGCATCTGTTAGTAAATCCGCACCCGTTACAGCGCGCAGAATTCTAGCGTATTGGGCCAAACTACTCTGCCATCCGGGCCCCGCTAGAATAGTCAAGACCGAAAACAATACCAGTGGAACTGTTGCCACTCACGACTTGAAACAGGCTCATTGCGCGCACCTACCTCGAATGGTACAAATTGTATATGCATTTCCATGCGCGCGCAATTTCTTGTCATTTTTATAGTCGTAGTGGCATAGCATAAAAGGGACAGACACTATATCCCGAATACTTTTGGCTCATTATTTTAAAATTATCTATGCATTTTTGTGGTTCATTAGTTTAAATTGACTCATAATCTTGTCCACTCAAAAGCATCGAATTAATTAACAAAAGTAAATCAAATAAATTAGTTGGCAAATATATAAGTTTGAAAAAAAAATTATGATCGTATTTGGGATTTATTGATTAAACTGAATCTTTAGGTACTGTCTGCGAACCGCCATTGGCTTTTGCGTCATATGATTCAGCTCAATAGTTTTTGTAATTTCCTGGGTCTCAGATCAGAGTCACTCCTTCGCCAGTGATTTAAATCCAAATTAGAATCTTATTAAGCCAGGTAAACGGCTATGGAAAAAAGCTAAAATTGTCTTATGATTCTAAATATGTAGCTGCTTCTCTTCTATATCAACCATCAGTGGTTTTCCTTCCACATAACATTTGAGAAATAATTTATATGTCAAAAATGGTATGCGTATTTTTTACTACCTTCACTCCTCACACTCATTTACCAATTATAGGCAAGGGTGAAAGGTTTTTTTTACTAGTCTCTAATTGAAGAGTACACGGGAAGAACCACTTGATTTTTTAGGAGTCTTACCTTATGTGTCTGCTTGGTGGACATTGACGAGAAACAGGTTTTTCTCTCGGTTCTTCATTCGTGGTACAAACATGTAACTCGTATACACTGATCTCTGGCGGGAATCAGGGTTGCCGCGAAAGATAAACAAAGCGAGTAACCCGTTTCTTTACAACAGTTTAAGCAATTTCTCGCTTTCCTCCCCAAAGTGGGTATTAAGGAAAGCCTTCTACGAAATATAGCGGTTCAACGAAACGCTCTACGAAATATAGCGGTCATTAATTTTGTCATTAACACTCCAATAAATGTCCAAAAAAACTTTCATCAGATACTCTTTGCTTGATGTTAGGTAAGGTTTTAAATAATCGTCGCACTAGAGCTACACGGGAGCTATTGGGAACGGGCGTCGTAATTTAGAACCACAGTCAAGTGACGAGCCGACACCTGAATAGGCACCCAACGCAACCGTTACTTTGCTTAGATGAGAACTATTGTTCCCACAAAAATAAAATCGTTCCCGACTGATTGCAATGATTATGAACGCTCATCTAGTAGTGGTGATTTTTTTGAGAATGTAAAAACTAGACATTCTTCCGCCGAAGTTGATTTAGAGCTGTCCACATTTTTCCAAAGTAAAGACCATATTTTCGAAACATTTGTAAATAAGAAATTTTGTCGTAAAAAGAAATCTTAAAAGTAATTGTGAAATTAAAAAAAATCACGGAATTAAAAAAAATAACAAATAAATTTAAAATAATAATTATTTTAAAATATAAAAATTGTTTTAAATACCCCAATATTGAATGCATTTTGTTTGGGTTGTTATAATTTCTTTTCAGTAAAAAATTCGTTTCATTATCTTAATTATTTATAGATTGGGATAGTTTTTATACGTGCAACTCATTTAACATTATGGGACCTAAACTTTGCACGTCTCTAACTCCCCTAATAGTGCTTAAAAACTTACAAAATTTGGCATTTCGTATTAACATAGGTCATAGATTTAAAATATGGACTCAAAAAGGGGTGTTACTATTGGAAATTTTAAAGTTAGTAACATTTTTAATATGAAGATGACCCCTTATGCAAAATTTCTGTCATGCAATTAACTCAGAATGTTAATTGTTTACAGTTTCAAAAAGGTCCGATTATATAGGATGACTAACGACCGAAATGATCACTAGCGGATACTTTTTTTTTTCCACAGCACGCTCAATTTTTAACATACCCATCACCCCTATTTGCGGAACGAAACGGCCGAAACCGGCCTTCCCGATGTTTGCTGGTAGAGCCGTCCTGGGCCGGTTTCGAGGTTAAAGGGTTAATAGACCCAGATCACAAATCCATGGGACCTAACTTACCTTGATTAAATTACAGTTCAGTTCATTTTATAACATATGCACTTGCGTGATTGAGCTACTTTCGTTTCTCTTGTTTAAAAGCTTCACATTTTATATAATAGATGGCAGCATCATAAACAGGATTTTTAAAATTATTTTTTTAATCAATATTTATGTGCAAAATTCTGCTATAATAATTTATTAAACACTAAATACAATGATGATTCTTATTTTAGAATATACAATTAAGTAATGATAAGTCAAAAATAATAAAAAATGAAATTGCACAATGCTACATTATAAAACATTAAAACAATTCAATATATTTGAGAAATTTGTATAGGTTCCATGATTTTTGACCTGGGTTCTGAAACTATAACATTTGAAGTGTATTTATACAACTGTTTCTCAAAGTTATTAACTCTTCGCTTATGGAGTAATTGACCTTTATTGGAATTTGGAAATGATCAACTTTGAGACCCTGCAACTACCAAAGCAACCCATATATATATATATATATATATATATATATATATATATATATATATATATATATATATATATATATATATATATTTAAGTACATACTACCCTTGCGTTTGTAATTAATCAAATAATTATTCCTGTGGGTCACGGACAAATAGGCAAAAACACGACACAAATCGACGAAAATTGCCTTTTCCGAAGGACCTTGACCTTTGGCAGACAATGTTTATGCCAAAAAAAAAAATGGTATTTACTACTGTGTAGCCAACCAACTTTGAAGAAAACAAAAAATAAAGGTCAGTCGGGAACTGATTTTTTTTTTTGTATTTATATTTAGATTATTTTGTACAATCAAGCTGCTTTTAGCGCTATTGTCATTTTAATCTTTTGCTTGTTTGTATTGTAACTTTCTTTGACTTTTTCGTTTTTGGTTGAGGGATTGAAAAATCGCACAATTGAATCGGTGAGTGCAGAAACCACTTCAGTCCAAAAAATCCGAAAATCCGTTTTCAATGAAAATTAGCGTAGAAAGGCAAGATGCGTGTTTGGTGAAAAAACTACGTTAGTCTGTTGAGTAGTTCCGTAAATACAAGACGTTTGTTTCGAGTGTTGAGTGCAGAAACAACATGAGTCCAGTGACTGACGTTGTTTCTGCACCCACCGTCTGATCGCGTGACCAGTCTTGTCAGGTTCCTTTGCCGAGCATGCGCGTGTGATTAACACCCTAAGGTGAGGCTTGTATTAAAGTCAGTTCAGTCAAGTGTTGCAACGTGTTCTAAGTTAGTTTTCAACGTCTACTGTCAGTCTTTTGCAATATGTCAGTGAGTCTCACAAGCAGTGTGAGTGATAATGAAACAGCACCCACCAAGAAGAGGAGGAGGAATGAAGAGAGTTTCGAAGAAACGCGATTAGAACATCTAAAGTACGTGGGGTTGAACACATCAACTGGAAAGGGCATCTCATTCCATCTCGATCAACAGGGGTGCTGCTTGCAAGTGTAAATTACAATGCTTTACTAACTTTATCGATGATGAAAAATCAGAATTTGTTGCTAATTTGAATCAGTTCAAATCAAAAGATGAGCAAGATATTTTCTTACAACAACTGATCGAAAAACACGCCATTAAGCACAGAGTGCCAAAAGAAGCAAAATTCAAGTTTGCTCCCACCCGATATAAAGAGTTCCGCTATAACTCTGAAGAAAACATACATTTTCATTGAAGGATTACAAAAACACAGCTATCAGTTGCTGAGACCTGCTTTCCGTAACGTCGATATTGATTTTAGTTCAAGTATTGCAGCCTACCCATTAGGGAAAGTTCCAATCAACATAAAGAAAATGGAAGACATCCAGAAAATGATTGTTCATATTCCTGAAAACTTCAAAGTTTTTATGATGAACTATTTACCTGGTCAACCACTGAACATGACTATGATACTATCGTCGAGAATGATCTATTTTAAGAGCGTTTCAGTTTGTTATATTCCTGTCTTATGACTTTGCAATACTGTAACTTCATTTCTCATGTAATATGGAAATATATACATTTGTAATTTTTGTGTGAAATTAATCAAAATAAATATTATTAACAAAAATCGAAACAAAATTAATAACAAATACAAACTTTTAACGAATGGCTATCTTTTTCCAAGTTTCCTACTGTCTGTAAAAACAGGTGAGTGCAGAAACAGCATTAGTCCAAATCATAGTTTTAATTCTCCTGAGCCTAATTTATGTGTAAATTAGGTAATTTTTTTATAACAGCAGCATAAAAGCATGTTATGACAAAGGAAAAAAAAGTTCTCAAATATTTTAAAATTTGGAGGAGTTATTACGTTTTTTCTCCCTCCTGAAAAATTTGAAATTTGTGACTGACGTTGTTTCTGCACTCACCGATTCAATTATGTTGTAGATTAAAAATATAAATCTTTATAGCTTTGATTAAAATTCTTGTTTGTGATTAATGCTTTACTTTAACTAAAAGGCAATGAACTCTAACATGTATGTTTGCCATCACCAAACTACCATTACAATAGCTAGTTTTTTCAGACCATTATCATAGCTTCCATACCTAGTTTTTTAACGTTAAAAACCGAATCCTGTTTTTACCACACACAAGAGGAAGAACAACACTGTGACTCTAGCCAATTTGCTAGACCCGTCCTCAGAATTCGAAACATTTAACAGGCCCCAAGAACAGATTCTTAACACTTTACCTCCGGGCGTCGACTGACCCGTAGACTAAAAATCTTCTAGACCAGCAACTTAATCTAATGCCGAGCTCTTCTAACGTGTCGAATGCAACTAAAACACTATTAAAGGTTGATTTGTTGATTGGCATAATTGTACTTTCAATTGTAAGGCTACTGTTTCTTCGTAATGTTCTCTGTTAAAAAAAAGTTACCCACTAGTGATTATTTCAACCGTTAGTCATCCTTTTACATCGGACCTTTTTGACTATGTGAACAAATAACATTTTGAGTTAATTGCATGACACAAAATTTGCATAAGGGTCCGTCTTAATATTAAAAACGTTACGAACTTTAAAATTTTCAATAGCAACACCCAATTTTAATTCCTTAGAAATGTGAAAAACCCTCGAAAACCCCTAAATCTAAGTTTTTGTTACATTTGGATGAATATTTGACGAGTTATTCAATCGAATCACTTGTGGATCTTTGGGGGACCATGTCTAAAATGACAAGCGTAGTCAGTCTGTAGGTTTATTAATGGAGAAAAAGAAGCACAAGGTCAAATATCTTGAGGATGGGCCTACGAGGGATATAAAAGTCAATGAGTAGCTATATATATTCAAAAATAAAGTCGAAAATAAGTTGTAGTAAAAAATAGATCCCTATCGTCACTTGATAAGGGTTCCAAATTACGAGATGTCATTGGCTCTGTTAAATCTCCTAAAGGTGACTGCAAATAAGCAGCCAGAAACCATTACATTAGTTCCCTTAGACACAAAGGGGGCGTGCTAGTTTCTATGTCAATTTCAATGTAGAAATTCTCCAATGAGAGTTTGAAACTTAGAGTGTTCTTAGTCTATGGGTCAGTCGACGCCCGTAGGTAAAGTGTTAATGTTGTTTGGCTATTTGGTTTGCTTAAGATTTTGATTGAAACTCCACCGTTCAGTTGCCAATTTCAGGTAACTACCAGAACATATTAAGATTAAGTTGGAAATCAAAAAAAAAAAAAAAAAAAAAAAAAAAAACCAACAACAATGCAATACAAAAAGAATACAATACTAAATTTTATTTAAACAAAATTAAACACTTTGTGTAAGTTAGTATCATAGTTATGTCTGCATTTCTTTCATTTCTTAACAATCACTTGACGCAAACTTTTTGCAGCCAACATGGAGTGGTTTTTTTCCAGATTGTCCCACTCAGCCGAAGATATAACTTCTTGGTGGTCCCGGATAAAATCAATGGTGCACCTCATCAGTTCTTGGTCCGAGTGTGTGTCTGCCAAAATGAGTGCCTGGCATGCGTTGTCTAAGGCCAAACCAGCCTTTAGGACATCAGCACACTTTTTCTTCAAGAACTGAATAGCATACTTGTCTGCCGCATAGTACAGTGACGTGGCCTCTTCCCAATTCATTTCTTCAAGAGAGTCGCTGTAGAGGAAGACCAACATACGATTCAGAGTAACGCTGTCTATGTCTTCGATGACTACAACCCCCTCGCGACCCTCACTCATCTCTTTTTTCTTCAGCATGGCGCTGAAGACTGAAGATCTAGCCGCCAGGATGCTTCTGTGAGCCGAGAAGGATTTCCCTTCGGTGGTCAGAGTTGTATCGCTAAACGTTTCCTCTTTGTAAATCTGCAGAAGGTCGGAATTCAACATGCCGGAGGAATCGAGAAGAGAAGTTTCTGAAGAAAATTGTGGAATTTGATCCGTCTGGACAAGGCAGTCTAGTTGAAATTGAAGACCACTTCCTTCACTTTTTTCTTTGAAATTTTCAATCTTGAATTTCCAGCTAATGTATGGTGGATAAATACATTCTTGATTGACAATATGTCCGAGACCATCATTAAAGAACAAGTTACAGCCTGCAACAGAAACATAACTTTCTCTTCTTGGCACTGACCCTATAACAATTGTATGAGTTTCTTTACCAGGCTTCTTCTGCACATAAATAGATAACATAAAATTATTTTTCTCAAAAAAAGTGTAGTTAGGCATTTCTGGATTACTCTGTTTACTGCTCCAGGAGTAGTTTACTTTCTGCAACATTGAGTGATAACGATATTCTCCTACCTTCATTGTTTTCTTCCACATTTTACAACAAAGAGTTAGAATGTCATTAGGAAATTTAGATTTTCCATTGTTGCAAAATATGGAATTTTTTTTACTAATGTAAAATGTGAGTCCCCTTGATTTTGTCAAAGGAATTTCATCAGAAGAGACTAGGAACATACGGCATCCATCAAGTCCTGCATTTCCTATTAACTTAATCAGCCTAAAATAGATATAAAAAAAGGATTTATCTGCACACAGTCTCCACCAAGAACATTCCTCGTTGGTTTCTGTCTTCCAAACAGGGGTTGTTAATCTTCCCTCACCTGACTCCAAAAAAAGACTGAAATTCTCAATCTCCCAGGTGACGGTGAAACAACTCGGGTCCTCAGCACTCGACATGTTAAATGAACTGAGGATATCTTCACTCTGAAAGAAGAAACGGGAAAATAAAACACAGAAGAAATATTTAAAAAAATGCAGTCGATTGCAGTCCTTATGACAACTAGAAAATAAATACCCGTTCTTCGCACGGACAAAAAAATATCAAAATTAATACACAATATATCTCTAAATATAATCCTGCCTCTTACAATTTCAAAATGAAAATGTATCACTGCAAAATGCACATCCTCATATCACAAAAATCGTCCTTAAAGGGGGATCATAGTTAGCGACAGCAAAAATGACAATTCTTAGTATTGATTTCGAAAGGCTCTAAATCATTAAAAAATTATGGTACAATAAAAAAAATTGTACCAAATTATAAATTGTACTTTTATTATTATATTTACACCTAATAATCTTATTTTTAAAAATTATTATTTTTGAAAAAATACATCTTTTGAAACATACAGTTACGAATTTTCAAAAATACAAGTACTTTTTCGGTACACTTTTCTCCAAATCTATTAAATATTTCTTAATAATTTATTTTGTGTGTTATAAAACCATTTTAGATCTAATTAAGTCACCTATTTTTTTGCCTAAAACAATTTTTAAATTTTATTTTAAAAACATTATATTCTGAATTCATAAAAATTCTGATTTTCAACGAAGAAAAGTGTAAAATAATTTTTAATTTGTAAGACTAAATTAGGTGACTTAAATAGATCTAAAATAGTTTTATAACACACAAAAAAAATTATTAAAAAATATTCAATAGATTTGGAGAAAAGTGTACCTAAGTGTTGAAAATTATAGTTTTGAGAAAAACGCGAAAAACAAATACAGTCGATCCCGTTAACACGAACTCGAAATGACAACCGAAACATTTCTTGTTAACCGAATATCATGTAAATCGTCAGGAATTTTTTTTTTACATTGAGCCAGTGAATAGTTTTCAAATATCAGCACAAAAAAATCATAGTTTATAATGTAATACATAAATAATACAAGCATACAATTAGTAATTCAAAGGAGGCGTGGCACATTTGTTTATTTTTATAATTAAAATTTTTATTCGAAATAATTAACCGATCGTTACAAAATTTGTCTTATTCGATAGATTGGGCTTCCATCTATCAGATAATACTGGTTTCAAAAATTCGATTTTTGTTTTTGTTAACTATGATCCCCCCTTAATAAGAACTTACTGTCATCGTAATTTCAATGGCAATGGCAAATAAAAAAAGTATAATTCTATAATGATGTGATTTCATGTCACAATCTCAATAATGCGATAGAAAAAACATAGTTCGAGCAGTCTGACAACATATTTGGCGCAAAAATGAAGATTTGACAGTCCTTGATACAGCTCTAAAATACGATAACTTAGGAACAGTCAGAAAAAAAACCCCAAAGAAACATTTTGGTCATTGGCACATTTTTGGTAATAATTTGGCGAGAAAATATAGATATAGCGACAAACCCTGAGATTATGCAGCTCAATCACGATTATCTTGGAGCAACCAATCAGCTAAATTATTAAAACAAAATAAATTTTACCCATTTGGCGAGTTTTTAGGTAATAATTTAGCTATTTTGCAACGCATTTGGCGAAAAATTGAAGACTTAAAATCCTCATAGGCAGCTCTAGTGCGACGGCCTTGAATCAATTATTTTTTTTAAATAAAGAATGTTTTTTCTGAAGGTTATGGCAACATTTGATAAAATAAACATTTCCAATTTTAAATTATTTTGTGCTTAATTTAATTTCTTAAACCAATGGCAACGCGAAAGGAAAAAGAAAATTATCGGATTTGAGCGAAAGAGGTATTTTTTTCCAGTTATTTCGAATTTTCTCTAAAAATAGAACAAATATGAAAAAACTAAGTCTTAGGTGCACACGCAGGTATTAAAAGGAATTTATATTAAAAATCTCGAATTTTTTTAGAGCAGTCTAAGTAGGTCTTTTGCGGTCCACAGACATACACACACAGACAGACTCTTTCTTTTATTTTTATAGATGTAAGCTCCGAAAGAAATTTCTTCCTCTTCTCCCCCATGTGGTTTTCAAAAAAAGTGTTTGAAACCTGTTTTATTTGAGACTGCTGTGCGGTTAATTGCAATTGCTATCCAAAAACAAGTAGGGTGAGTGGAAAACAGAAAGAGCACCCGCCTTCAAGTCGTTTTCTAGGAAATCAGACGAAGGGGTGGGGAAAGAAAGCCCTTTTACGAAGATTGCATTGTTCCCTAATTGTTAAGGACTATTACAAAATGTGGTTTGACAGGACAGATGCACCAGTCTTGCGTGTTCAAAAAATCAGCCAGGCCACCTTTGTTTACTTAATGGAAAATTGAACGTGCGTGAAAAACTTGTAATGGTTAATGGAAATATTTTGTTCATAGGGGAAGGCAAAAAACAGTTCCAAACTTTTAATTCCTGCATGTGGAAACAAAATAAAGGACGAGTGCACATGTGTATAGTAAAATGCTTCTTACCATGCATGTTAAAAGTAAATTGGGAAATAGTCACAGCACTGTGGTGATAAGAGTTCGAAATTCACAGTCACAAAATGCAAACAGTTATAAAATTAGTCAAAGTTATCGTGACCAATTTTTCAAAAAATAATTAATACTAACTTTTTTAAATCATGGTTCAAAAGAATATTCCCCAAAATAATTATCTTGAAATAAAATTTTTTTTACTGATTCTTAATTTTTGAAACTGTTTCTGTGATCATATAATCGAAAAAAAAATTGGCAAAGTCCAAAAATCACACGATACATTGATCTCAGGATTGTGAAACTTTGGCGAATTACATAAAATCTCCAAGACTCCAGATTGGGGTTATTGTAAAATCTCCTTATTGTCATTGTGGTGATTATCAAATATAGTAACTCTGACAGAAACTTAAATGACCCAAACATCCACAAACTTTGGCTGTAGTAAATTGTGTTTTTCAAATTTTGGAATTCAGTTAACCTGAACTGCAAAACTCTTGAGATTCCATAAATAATAAAAATCTGGTGACTCCATAAGCACATCAATCTTAAAATTGTACAGTTTGAAACTTTTGACTTAACAAATTGGAGAAATTTTCAAAGTTTTCATAACTTCAAGAATGCTCTTAATTTTTTTAAATCAAATTTCAAACACCGGTGGTGATAGTTTGTAATGATATCATAATACAGGGTGGCGCAAATAAAAGTGGCCCCATCATGGAGAGAGGAATAAGAATTGTTACCAAGTCTAAAAACAATGAAACATGTTGGCCAAGTGCAATTGCACGCTTGAATAATCTTTTATTTTGACTCGGGAGTTTTCATCAGACGACCAATAGATTTTCTCGACAAGTGTCTCAATGCATTTCTATCTGTACGCCAGGGGACACTTTTATTTGCGCCACCCTGTATGTTGCTGGTCAAATGACAAAACCATGAATGTGAAAATTCGAGGGATAAGCATTTTTTTTGGAAAAGGTGGGATCCACAGACAGACCCAGTAGCAGAAATTTCAGAATGTGGCTGCAGCATGGACTTTTTAAGGAAGAAATTGTAGGGATATTAAAGACCCCCCTCGCAATTCGACATTATCGAAAGTTTTACCGTACAAAAGGCAAGCGCTGTGTTTGGTCCGGAAATATGCAATTGAAGCTTTACAAAAATATAAACTGCTCACCATTCTGCAGTACCAAGTGAATTAGTATATATTATTTAAATATAGAATTTGCCATGCATTCACTTTTAAGGAATTCATCTCAAACAAGTAAAACTTAAATGTTGAAACAAACACTTGTCTTTTTTTTAACAAAAATGTTTGACAATTTGGCAAAAATGTTTGGCAATTTGAGACCACCACCAGGCTGCAGCATTGCTGCATGGTTTCTGCTACTGGGCAGACAGACTGGTCATTTTACCAACAATGTGTGTATCAGAATCAATGTGTGTATATCTATGGTTTGCAGTATTTTGTGTTCAAAGTGGTACAATAGTGTTATTTTTTTATTTAAAAAATCAGAGCTAAATTTTTAATTTGCATTGCAACGTTTGGTATAATGGTATCTCAAAAGAAATTAATCCTTTGGTTGAGTTGTTCGTGCTGTTTTTTGTTTTTGAAATGATTTTTAAAAATCACTCTGTGATAGATTGTGATTTTTATTTAAGAGTGAGGAATATTACATATTTTTTCATCGGAAAACAAATATATTTTGAAACAATAAAAACATGTTAAAAATTGGATGCATAATTTGTGCAATCATGTAAACTTGCATGTGTCTCCATCTGAAAGCAACAGGACCCAATTTGGACTAGTTAGTTGTTTTAGTGTCACTGCTCTTGTGCCTATTTTCTCAAAACCTCCGTATCTGTGCAATTATATCTCCGTAATTTGCAACATCTTGTATTCGCAGACATAATGATCAGGATTCATCGGTTCAAACCAAATGGCTTTTTCCAGAAAAACACACTCGGTTTTCAAATTTTTTGATTATTTCAATTCTTATTTTTTTTCATGTAATTTGAAAGGTTGTTAGGATTGTAAACTAGTAACTTAGTTACTAAACACGAACTCAGAAGATCTTACTTTTGACCCGATTCAGTCCAAGTTGTGGTATGAATTGAGAACCGAAAAAGCAAAAAACTTATTTATTTTCAAACTTTTTATACACAAAAAAAAAATGTTTTAAATTACAAAATGTAAAAACTCAACGTCTCAGGTATTATAAACAATTCATATTTGAATTTTATGTTGTTTAGTTGATTTGTTTTATATTCTATGTTTTTTAAGCCCCAGCACGACGGATGTTTTTCCAACAAATCCTAAGTTCCTTCCTCCAAAAAAAGATGAATTCTTATAAGATTTTTTTTTATCCTCAACAAGTTTGACAGTAGTCACAATTATAATGAATGGCTCCATAAGCTTTTTAATCAGTGTAAATATGACATGTAGAATAACAACAACCAAAAAGTATAGAAAAAAGGAAAAAAAAAAGTTGGTTTCAACCTAAAAATGGTTTTGGAGTTGTTCTTGAACCCTGATAAAGGTGTTTTGCAAAATAATGACTGCTGTTAATATTTTTGCTTCAATTGAAAAATTAAAGAATATATTGTAAAGTTTAAAACACAAAGCTAACATAACTAAGATTAAATATTAAAACCATGGCGCCAGCATACGATGTCGCTCAAAGTTCCGTTGGGTGCCCGCTCAGTTGTCGACCTCGTCACTTGACCAGTGCTCTAAATTACGAGGCGTTTATTGGCTGCATTAAAGCTCCTAATGGAGGCTAGAAGGGGTCGAGCCGAATATCACTGAATCTCAAGGGTGTGTGTGGGGAAATGTAAAATTGGAAATGGAGGCAGGGCCGGATTTCTAAATAGGCCAAGTAGGCAGTAGCCTAGAGCGGCAAATTTTATGAACAATTATAGTGGCATTTGACATAGAAAATTATTATAAAGATATTAAGGTATTGCCGATATTAATATTTTTAAGAAAGAAACAAATAATTTACAATAACGTGTAAACCTTAAACGTTTATATAGCACTAATATTTAGTAGTAAACATGGTAGCTGCGAGGGCAATTAGACTATTCCCTGGAAGTTGAAAGACAAATAGAAGGACAGTTTAAAAAATTCACATATTATTTGGCTTTCGAGTGTAAATAATGATTCTTATATGTAGAAAGAAAAAAAAAATAGTGAAGAAAACTAGATCTGACGGCAAATAGATCGTAGGTTACAGGCGGCGAATTTTTAAATCCGGCCCTAAATGGAGGCATACTTTAGTAAAAATTTGTTTATGGGATCAAATTGGGCAAAATCTTACATGTCGTTACTATCCGAAAGAAACTAAAAGCATAGTAAAGTATAATGATAATTTTGAAAATCTAACTTGAGATTTATTGGAAGAATAGCCAAAACCATAACACGTGATTTGAGGAAATGTATTATTCCGCCACTATTAATGCATTTGATTACTTTTAATTTCACGTACATAGATAAAAATATTAATTATCAAGCAAACTACGGTACAAAAGGCAAAGGTATTATTTACCTTATTTTCTCTTTAAATATAGATGTAATCTTGTCTTGTCATAGGATTAATATTGTAGTTTTTCTATATCAATTTGACCAGATTTAAATTTGGCTGTAGTAGGACTTGTACTTAGTTACCTATTACAGGTCTCTGATTTGAGACTTATCACAGCCAATTATTGCTTGGTGTTTCCGAAGAAATAATTCATCAACAAACACTAAACTGATTTTAAAAAATCACAATTTCGTACAGAGTATTTAGGTAAATTTAAGAAGTTTTTTAAGATTAAAAATTTAGAATATAATGACATCTAATATATTACAGAAGTAGCTCCGCTTCGTAACTGCTCTTTCTTTAGCTGTGCGCTCATCATTTTCAATTTTGAATTTAAATTTCGATTTCTTTGTTTTTGTAAGTAGTTTCTTGTTCATTTGTGTAATATCTGAATTATATACTTACATTTTTCACATTAAATAATATATTAAAGAATTTATCTTACAAAAAAATCACAGTTTTATGTTTAATTCCTTTATTTTTTGTTTTACAGTTCAACAAATGTCAGTAATGGATGGTCAAAACAAAGTGATCGATCTGACTTTATCGGACAACGATGATAGTGATGTAGAAATGTTGTCCTTGCAAGAAAGAATTTTGCGCATGGAAAAGGGTACAAATTCATATAAGAAATTGAAGTAGGTATTATTCATTGTAATTGCTTGTTTTTGTTGTGCCTCCAGGCCATAGCTGGAAGGCAGAAAAGGTGCAGTAGCTTTCCTTCAAGGGTGCAGAAAATGTTTTTACTCCAAGCATTTCATCCAATCCGTTTAAAAATTTCCCCCAAAATTTTACCATATGTTATAGACTTACATAAATTCTGTCTTGCCTTAGTATATTGACAATTTTACGATATACAGGGTTGTTAGTGCTTGTTGAACAAAAAATAGCTGAAATCCAAACCAAATGCTTGGTTTTAAAAATCAACAAAGTTATTGCGACAATATAAATTTTAATAATTATATACAGTAAAAACTCCACGACCGACCACCTCTACTTACGACCAATTTTTCAAGGCACCGATTTTCCCTCCTATATGTTCAATGTTAAAAATCCCTCTGGGATAGACTGATGAGATTTCCGAGAGATAGGTATATGAGATTTCACTCCACAAACGACCGGTTTCAAATCCCATTTCATGAAAAAAAAATTGTATAACACGTCTTTTTCTGATTTAAAAAATACATTAGAAAAAATAGTAATTTGGGAAAAATCGAAAAAAAAGTGAAACAGAAATTTCTTCTTACTTTAGAAAGGTTTTATTAGTTCACACTAGTTTGTTAAAAAAAGTTAGTATAGTACTTTTTTTTACACACTACAGTTTGTTCAAAAGTAAGTATAATTTTGTGTACATTATTTGTGAATCAATAAATAAACGTAACGATAAATAGATTTTTGTAATTTTTTTAATGGATAATACATTGTAAAATGATAATTAAACTTTCTGCATTATTAACTTTTTGTACTCTGGGAGCGACCAACCTCCATTTACGACCAATTTATTAGGTAACGGGAGGATGGTCGATCTTAGAGGTTTCACTGTAATACTAAACTACTGAATTTACTTTTAATATATTTATATACACTTTAAAATAAATACATTTTCTTTTATTTATTATGCTTGGGGAAACTTTCATATTCATCAGATTTATCTATGAACTTGTTTGTTTTGTGGTCATTCCTTTTGTATATTACTTTTAAGTTTTAGCTGTTTGGCAGTTTTATAAGGCTGGAAATTTAGGCATCGGATTTTGAAAAAAAAATCTTGAATGCTTTTTTTTATTGAAATCCTCAACTTTTGGTCTTATTTGTTAAGAAAAAAATTTCAAGCACTTTTCCAGAAAAAATTCCAAGGACTTGAAATGAACTGCTAACATAAAATCTAAATATATAAATCATGTATACGCCAACACTCCATTAAAAAAAGCTAAAAATTATCTAAAATCAGAAACCCCAGTAAATGCCGATGTAGAAAAAAAGGTCCAAATGTAAAACAAAAAGTATTTTAACATTCAAGCAGTTTTTGTGATCACCACTCAAGGACGCTGCGAGTCGACACTTGATCAGAAAAAATATCCTGGTCGTCTGACTTGGCCTGAACAGGGGCTACAAACTCAAGGAAGCCACAAGTATTACACTTGATCAGAAAAAATATCCTGGTCACCTGACTTGGCCTGAACCGGAGCTACAAAAGTAAGAGATACTCTTCGGATAACGCAGAGCCAGAGAACTGACAATCATTCTGACGCAATTTGACGTCATCGGTACATTTTGAAATAATTACTAGGCAGCAAAATAAGCAAATCAGGAAAGCACTATTGGACTCCTCTTCTAATGGGAAATTGTACTAGCTGGCCAAGATTTGAAGACATCTTAATTCATCTTTCCATTTTGATTGAAATTTTTATCTTCAAAATTAAAATATGTTATTTTGACCTGTAGTTTATTGAAATTTAAGCTTAGTTTCCCATAATTACGGGCACCATAAAAATGGAAAAGTGCCAAGAAAAAGTCAAACTCGTTGAAAAAAAAGGGGGGGGGGGAGGTGAGCGGAATGTCTTAAAGATGCGATCAACACCCGATGCATGCTGAATTTAGGAGGCAAAAGCGGTTTGCTATTTTGGATTGTTAGAACAAGAAAGTAAAGTAACTGTAGGTTTTGAAACAAAAACCAAGCGACTTTTCAGGGAATTTCGTAATACATTGTTAAAATCAAACAGTTGAGTATTTTCCACAAAATTTCCCCAGATGGCTAAGTTTTCCCCCGATCTAGGATCGCCAGATCAGACATATTCTGCATCCCTGCTTTCCTTGGCACAAGGCTTTAAGTACCCATGAGGTTTGGAAGTCTGACTTTTCCTAGATGGTGCCATGTTAATTTAGGCATGTCGCTGGAGGGGTGGGGCCTTTTTCCTGCACCCAAGGTACTGTGCTATGACTGACCAGAGGATTTTCGTACCCACTAATTTAACAAGCGCGTTCTCTGCACTTTACTCTGGATTATCCAAAATTACAAAGATTCGAACATGGGCCGACTCGCAATGGTAAGCAAGGATCAAAACCACCATACTAGTTGGATGACATTGTAATAACTGTTAAAGTTGACTGTATAAAACTTTTTTTGTTGCTTAAGTTATTTAAAAATTGTATTGAATTTTTATTGGTTTTGTCTAGGACTATGCCACAAGTGAAACAACAGGAATGTTCACCAGAACTTGAAAAGATTGATTGTTGTAAAGAGGATGATTCTTATTCCGAACTTGAATTGCCTAGTGTAAGTAGAATAACTTTTTTTTTTGTTAATGTAAACAGGAAATGTTAATACTGTAAATGCAATGTCTAGTTTTCAAAAGACTTTGTTGTTATACATAAGTTACGCTGGTTTACAATATGGGTTATTGAATTTTTCTAGTTTTTAACTATGGTCGAGCCCGTGGAATTTTTTTCTTTTCTTATTTCTCTTCATGAAATGATCCCATCTTTACTTGTTTTACATTTTAAGAAAACAAAAGGTAAAACATTGCCTTTCATTTCATGTAAAAAGAATTCTAAATTTGGCAATACCAATGGTTTGTATTCTTCCAAGCATTTAATGAAAAAAATCTATTTATTAAAACTTTTGTCTTGAACATCTTAAAATGAATTGAAAATAGCTAAAAAAAACCTCTATACCATTATTTTATAAAGATATTTGAAGAATACACGGGAAAACCGATTGAATTTTCAGAGAAGTTTCCTTAGCAGGCCACTTGGGCGATGATAGCGAGTGATCGCCTAAACTTGTGTAAGGAAACCCGTTCCTACCATAGATATCATAGTTAAAGTAATATAATGGCAGATCACGTGACCTTCAATGCTAACGACGGGACATGCAAGGAGATCCCAGATGAGCCCCAATGAAGTCAGTGATGTAGGTCACGTGATAAGCCACTGTAGTACTTGACCTACTATCTCTGTGGTTCCTAGCTACCAAGTTCAGGCGATTGGCGATCCCGACACTTGGACCAAGCGAAGAAGAAAGAGAGAAACCAGTTTTATGTCGCCAAGCAGACAATTGCGGGTGTCCGCCTAATAAATCAATCACTTCTTCCCGTGTACTCTTCATTTATTATTTCACTTTGCTTCTAAAGATAAGTTAATTTTCCTTGGATAAAATGTAAGTTTACATTTTTTCTTTTAAGCGGTGATTAATAACTTTATAAGGTAAATGACAAAATTATACTTTGTCATTTTTATGCTACTATTTAATTTTGAACACAGCTCTAAGGATGGTAATATGTATGTTTCTTTCTTTTTTATGTATTTCATGCTTGGGCCAAAGTTGTTCCACCATATAATAAGTGTCTAAATTTTTTAAACACATTTTTTTCTTTTAACTTTTAAAATTTCAACTAAAAAAGTTCAATACTTAAAATGCATGGTGATTACAAAGTATTTAAATAGTTTTTGTAGGTATTCTCTGTAAAAAAAGATTTTGGGCCACAGTCTAATGTGACCAGAATTTCAAAACATTATTGACATTTTTTTTATCAACATCACACAGTTATTGAAAACATATGTTTTTTTTTTAAAGTTTTATACAATTTAAGGATAAAAACTTTTGATTGTTTTAACCTCTTGCAACCCGGAGTCACCATTTGGGGCCCTCCCCACAAACAGTTAACCTGTTAATTAATTCCAAAATTGACCTGGTCCGATAGAAGAAGATCCAAATATCAGTTTTCAGCTTTTGATTACAGGTATCGGTCAGTTATTTCTATAAAAAAAAATGAAGTTGAATGAGGGGTTGATATAAGAGTTCTTAAAATAATTAAGAGAATCCTTTTTTTTTCAAACTTTCTAAGGATTATTTCAGAAGTTAATTTTAAAGGCACTTTGCATAAAACAATGTTAAAATAAACTGTTACCTACAAATAATTAATGCTGCCTTTTTTGCATTTATAGCAAAAAAAATGTGTATTAGACTAGAGTTTAAGGCGTGTCCCTAAGTAACTATTAAACATAATTAATTTTTTTTTGAAAAGATATTTTTTTAGCATGTATTTGTATGAAAAGTATGTTTAGATTAAAAATATACATGTAGGATTTTGCTTGGTTCTTAAGAGGCTAAGCAGATCTTCGATTAAACAGAGTCCGGTGAAGATGGAGCATACAGTACTTATAAGTTAATATGAATTAACTTTTTTTCTATTTTAGATACAAAAATTGATTGGTGTACAGCACAAATGCCTCTCGCTGGTTGAGGAAAGATCTAAAGAAAAGTTTATCATGTATTCTGAAGCCTCTGAAGAATATTCTCAAGAATTTTTGGTAAATTTTAAAATTGTTATTGGTGTCGATCTTGTGTCATATTTCGAACTTGAATCTTTAATTTAAACACACCTTCATGTTTTGAACTTTTTTTTTCTCTAATGTGCCTGCAACATTGACAGTCGAGCCTTTGCAGACTCGGTATATTCCCCAGAACTGAGAGCCATTTTTCTGTGGCATCATCTAGGCGACTCTCGCTACCAATTTTGATGCACAGATTGTAATGAATATGAGCTCTCTGTGGATGTTAAAGTATGCCGAGATATAATTTTGCTGAAAGAACCCAAGCCAAATGGGCCCTCCAGGGATCTTTTACGTGCCACATAATTATATGACATGCATGCCTAATATTTTCCCATTCAGAAAATCTGATGACTCAGCTGGGGTTTGAACCCGCACAAGGCAGAAACGTTAACCTCTCAGCCACTTAGCCGCTGTGTTATGAACTTATATGGCTAAATTAATGGATGCACATTGATTTGTTTAAAACATTAGCCATTGGACTAAGCATCATCTCTGCCATTGTTAACTAAGTGAATAAATCATTCCAACTGTCTTGAAAAACCTCTAAATCCTGATGGAAGCCCATGTTTCTGACAGGAAAATAAAAACCAGAAAATATTTGAGCCTACATTCCATTATTATTTCTATTTGCACACAAATGAGGTGGCAACATAGCTTGTTGCATTATTTTCATAGTTGTAGTTCACTACAGGTCTGTCATAACATAACTCTTGGAATGCGCCCTCTGGAAGGGAGAAGCATAGGCTTTATTTATAGCCCGTTACACCACTTGCCAGAAGTGACACAGACACAAGCGACACACATAGAAATGACGACACAAACACATCGACAAATAACATCATTTATTGACAAACACAAACATCCTTGACTTACTGGTATTCAAATGCGAATCCAGAAGCTGCTAAGGCTAGCCCCCTAACTGTTGTGCTACCAGGTCTGCTACAGATCTGTCAACTAAACTTCAACGGTTTCGATATAGTGTAGGACAATGATCGGTCAATCAATCCTTTAGGCATTTTGTGTCTTAGAAGTTTTTAAGATGATAATAATGGTTATTCTGGCAACATTATGACTTAATGGCCTGCAGTGTTGGGGGTGCCCAGTCGGCTAAGGCGTTCCACTTGCACGCGGGAGGTCCCAGGTTCGGGTCCGAATCCGAACATTGGAAAAATAACTGCCAACCTATAAACGGACATTGCAGCCAAAAATGTTCGACAAATATTACCCTGTGTAGAGAGAGTGCATGTTAAATATGCTTTAGAGTCCCAACGCTGTGTAAGATATTGCGGTTGCATTGGGTGCCTACTTGGGTTTCGGGTAGTCACTTGACTGAGGTTATAAATTGCGACATCCCTTGCCTATAGCCCTTGTGTGGCTCTAGTGTAACGATAATTCAAACTAACCTATTCTTAATGACTTGCTACTTGCATCTACCAAACTCTATAAATAATAAATGAACCCACAAAAATCTAAAATTACAAAAAAATAGTAGTGGGGAATGTTAAATTGCATTTTATGGTTGTTTTCACATGAGGTAATTGAATTTGACTTTTGTCAACATTGCAATCTGCTGATGGAAGTAAAAAAAATAATAGTTGCTTTGGCCAAAAAAAAAAAAGAGCCTCAGTTGAGAACTAAGTACTTATGTAAAATTTCTATACTGTATATTGACATGCTGCTATGTGTCTAGATATGATTATTAAACATTATCAAGTTCTGTTATTTTTTTTTGGGGATCCCTTTGGGGAAAATTTGGGTCATTTTATTCACTCTTAAATTTTTGGCTGATTTTAATTTTTATATATCTATATATTTTTTAATTAAAAAAAATTCTCACTAGGTTATAATTATTATAATTTTATGATTTTCTCTAATCGTGATTTCTTCTAAAACTTTGTCTCAGCTTAAATAAAAGTTACAGATATCTTTAAAGTTAATTTTAAAAAAGCTTTCAACTTTTTAAAAAAAAAAAGTTTTTGAACTATAACTTATTTTATAATTATAGCGATCATTTCTTCATCATTTCATATTTTATAACTATAGCGATCATTTCTTCAAAATTTGAGTGATGAAAAATTACATTTTATCTTTTTTCTCAAAGATATTTTCATTTTTAATTAATAAAATATTATTTCAGTCACTTGAATCTGATTCTGTTCAACTAAGTGAAAATTGGCTTGTACGTGATGAAAGGTTAGAAGTTCATTCTCCAGCACCATACCATTATGAAAAGAATAAATCAAAACAAGTATGTTATGATTTATTGTAATACATTTATTAATACAAATTGTTACGTTGTCGTATATTATATGAATTTTTCTCTGTATAATTTCAATAGTTATTCAATATTCACTTGAATAACTTAAATGTCTTTATCAAAAAGCATTTAATACATAAAGTACTTGTAAAAGTAAATAAAAAAAATACAGTTTTTTTTAAAAATTATAATATATTTTTATTAGCGAATCTTTTGCCCTTGTTTAATGATTTTTTTTAAATATTTGGTTCATTTTTGACCTTCTAGCATTTTTTTTTTATTTAATACCCCTCAGCCACTAAGCCTCTGAAAAGCTTAATTTTGATTGCTAAAAAAAAAAGAAACTGTCATTCAATGCATGTTTATCTTTTTGTTGTATGTGTTACCGTTAAAACCCGAAATCAGGTAGAACTAGAATTAAGTAGTGAAAACTAGTTTTAACTGATGCCATTAGTTAAAAGTAGTTTACTCTAGCTAAAGCCAGTCAATACTTTCTTCAAAACTAG
Source organism: Hylyphantes graminicola (assembly GCA_023701765.1). NCBI lineage: Eukaryota > Metazoa > Arthropoda > Arachnida > Araneae > Linyphiidae > Hylyphantes > Hylyphantes graminicola. The sequence goes on along the minus strand of CM043112.1, from coordinate 48,862,440 downwards.
TATTGCCAGTTAATACTAGTTTTGACGAAATAATCTAGTTTTAACTATAATCTAGTTTTAACTATAATCTAGTTTTAACTATAATCTAGTTTTAACTATAATGTAGTTTTAACTTTAATGTAGTTTTAACTATAATGTAGTTTTAACTTTAATGTAGTTTTAACTATAATGTAGTTTTAACTATAATCTAGTTTTAACTATAATCTAGTTTTAACTATAATCTAGTTTTAACTTTAATGTAGTTTTAACTATAATCTAGTTTTAACTATAATCTAGTTTTAACTATAATCTAGTTTTAACTATAATCTAGTTTTAACTATAATCTAGTTTAACTATAATCTAGTTTTATCTATAATCTAGTTTTAACTATAATCTAGTTTAATCTAGTTTTAACTATAATCTAGTTTAATCTAGTTTTAACTATAATCTAGTTTAATCTAGTTTTAACTATAATCTAGTTTAATCTAGTTTAACTATAATCTAGTTTTATCTATAATCTAGTTTTAACTATAATCTAGTTTAATCTAGTTTTAACTATAACACAATTATATTACATAAATCTAGAATTAACAGAAAATAGCACGATTTAGAATAATAGGTTTGGATTAGTTTAGTTAATTATTGGGTTGAAATGCAATGGAAGCGTGTGGATATTGGAAGACACTCACTCCATTAAGAACTGTACATCGAGGTTTTTTAAGGACTCCATTGTCATTATAAGATTATAAAATTAACGTTTATAATAAATTAAAAGTCAAGCATTCACAGTTATTTCTAGTTTTTTCTAAAACATTCAAGTTTTGGATAATTACAACTTATTTTAACAATTACAACTTAATTACAACTTATTGCCATTGGTCAAAACTGGTATTAACTAGGGAGATCTAGTTTTAGATAGAGGAAACTAGTTTTCACCAATGGCTTCTGTTAAAACTAGTTCTCACTAGTTTATTCTAGTTTTAGCTGATTCTGGGTTATAACGGTAACATATGTTTAATTTTTTTAAATTATTTTATTGCTTAGTCTCCGGAAATTAATAATATTCAACAAAGTGAAAACCTACTTGAAAGTGAAGAAGAGTTAGATTTACTTGTTTCTGCACCAAAGCGAGCTAAAAAGACGAAATCAAAGCAAGTATGTTTTACTTATGTTATTTTCTCAAGTAGTATTTTTTTTAAAAAGATTATTTTGTTGAATTTTAAATTTTGTATGTATTGTGACTTTGTTAAGGGGAAATAGGGACACTAGCCAGGCCTCCAAAATATGTTTCTACATGTTAATCTAAATAACAAAATTCTTTACATTCTATAGCCTCTTGCAACCTAGCGTCCCCATTTGGGGACATTTTTTAAAATCTCCCCACAAACAATTAACAGGTCAATTTGTTAGTTCCAAAATTGACCTGGTCCGATAGAAGATCCTAATATCAGTTTTCAGCCTTTGATTACAGGTATCAGTTATTTATTTATATTAAAAAATGAAGTAGACCAGTAGAAAAAAAACACACCTTTTGTTGAAAGAAAGTTAATTTTATTAAAAACAAATCATTATGTAGGAAGTTCAATTACAAGCGGTCGCAATGACAGTTTAACGAATACAAATTTCAAATAAATTCTAATCCACTCGATACATTTTCGAATTCCAACTGCAATAAAAAAGAACACCTGCCAGGGTTGCCGGCTTTCTCCTCGAGAAGTTGGCGAGCTCCCAAGAGTGGAAGCGCCAAGGAGGGAAAGAGCAATCGGGCGAATCCCGAGCAATTTCTTTGCAAAACATACTTTTTATATTTGTATGAAAAGTATGTTTAGATTAAGAATATACGTGTAGGATTTTGCTCGGGTCTTAAGAGGATAAATAATCCATCAAAAGTAGCCAGCGTTTTAGGATTATCTAATCGACATGCCAATCCTTTAATGCTAGTTTTTTAAATTTAGCATAGAAGTTATCAAATGTATACAATCTAAACACAATAAATATATCACTTACAAAATTTATATTTTTATTCATGATATAAATAAAAATAAATAAATTATAGTTAAAATAATTTTTACTACAGTTTTTTATTTGTGAAAAAATAGCATCAGAAAATTTTACAAATGTTCCTGTATTTTATAAAGTTTGAATAGTAGCTTTTCTTTAATCTCATAGGATGTCGACATGAGCAAAGAATTAGCAAAACAAGAAAAATTGAGGTTGAGAGAAGAGAAAAAACGAGAAAAAGATTTGGAAAAAGCACTGAAAGCTTCTGAAAAAGAACTTCAGAGGAGCAAGAAACCAGATGAATGCTTAAAGGTATGTTTTAAATTGATGGAATTTCTTTTGTTGCTATAAATTCTAATTTACGGAAGGATATCTGTTCATACAAGAGTCAACTTTAAGCCGTTAAAGTTTATTTTCTTTCCCACCTAAATAGCTACTCAAGGATCAGTCCATACCTTTATTAACACTTTACCGACCGTCAGCGGTTCAAACTACATTACTATGAACTGGCTCAGTTTCCCAATAGCCCTCGTGTAGCTACGATACCTCGCGACGATAAAACTAAACTGGCTCAGTTTTGGCCTAGACTTAAGCGCGGAATATGTGCGCCTTTCTTAAACTCTGGTAAAATTGCACATTGTGGTATTATAGGGTTACTAAATTTAATAAAATCATTACGAGGCATAGACTGAAGAATATCTGTTCTTACAATAGTAAACTTGCCCTTAAAGTAAATTTTCTTTCCCACCTAAATAGCTACTCAAGGATCAGTCCATACCTTTATTAACACTTTACCGACCAGTAGCGGTTTGAACTACATTGCTATGAACTGGCTGGGCTTTCCAATACCCCTCGTATAGCTTGTTCATTGATAAAACTAAACTAAATTAAACGGGCTTGGTTTTGGGGTTGACTTAAGCGCGGAATATATGCGCTTTTCTTAAACTCTGGTAAAATTATACGCTCTTCGTGGCACTATAGGGTAACAAAATTTTATTAAATCTTTACGGGCGTAGACTGAACATGACCTAACTTCACCAAATCTAACAGAAAGATCAAAAGTGGTTTAATCGATGACTGGCCTTTAAAGTGTTAATTTATGCTGTTTTGTAAAACTGGAACTAGTCTCCTGGCAAGGGTAACTGCTACTGCTAGTGGTTAGCACAATTGAAGTGCAAAACCTGCTTCAAACTAAGAAATATAAAATAAAAAGCAATGTTTGATGAAGAGATGCCTTGAAACGTAAGATGTGCGTTGAAGGAAAACAACCTGTTGTCTATTAAGTAGTTGTGGTGATACATGATGTCTACATTTTGTGATGCAGATATCCCTCCGTAAATTAAAGTTAGCTCAGTCAGTTAGGCACTCGTCTGGCATGCAAAAGGACAGGTTCAGGTCCGGACATAGCCAAAACAACTGCCGACCTATAAACGGCCCGTGCAGCCATAAATGTCCGACGAATAATACACCGTGTAAGGGAGTGTGGGATAAATAATATCCTTCCAACTCCTAACGCTGCGTACAATGTCGCCCTTAATGGTTTTGTTGGGTGCCTATTCAGGTGTCGGCTCGTCCTTTGACTGTAGTTCTTAATACGATGCCCGTCGCCAATTCAAACTTGACGTAACCTATATTTCGTGATATGATTGTTCAACCTTTAGTTTTCCTGCATAGTTCTTCAATTATCGTTAAACACAAAAATGGAAATTTACTGAGAGATTTCCCTAGTAGTTATTATCTAGTATATTTTGTTTTGGTAACACTTATATTTTGGCATGAAAATAAAAGAGACCAGTTACAATTTTACTGTATACAAAGTGCCTCAAAACCTCAATTTATTAAAATCTTAATTAAAGTACCTAATTTTTTTATGCTGTTCGAGTGCGACAATAACTCAACTCTAACTAACTCCCCGGCACTACAGTCCATGCTGGACCATGGCCTCTCTTACAATACGACTCCAAAGCCGCCTGTTTTTGGTCTTTGCTTTCCTGTTCTTAATTTTCATGTCCCTTAGATCTCTTTCCACATCATCTATCCATCTTTTTCTCGGTCTTCCTCTTCTACTCTCTCCCTGACATTGCCCCTTGAAAATTTTCTTTGTGTCTCTGCTATTGTCCGTTCCCTCCATATGTCTCAACCATTGAATTCTCCTAGTTTTTCTGATGTTAATAATGTCTTTCTCTCCAAATAGTATAACTCAACGCTATATAAGGTTTAAAAATTCCGTTGATTTTTTGTGTAATAAAAATATCTATATTTTAGAACATGAAAATAATCATCGATCAGAACATTATATTTGAAAATGAGAGTGAGGATATATATATTTCATTAGACGGAGCCGACTTAAAATATAACATAGAAGAAAATCCCTTGAGTATGTCAGTGATTTGGTGCAGAACCTTAGTTGATGTTACGGTTGAAAATAGTCAGGTAAGACCTTAATATTTCAATTCTTAAATTTTTAAAAATTTATAGCGCTCAGCCCCCTTTTCTTTATTGTGTGCAAAAATCCTACCGAACAAAAAAGTCTTTTTGGCTTCAAAATAGATTCATGCTTTAAGGGACTGTGTAGATTTTAAGCCTACTTTTCTTTTTAAAATTTGAACGATTAAAAATATGAAAAGTAGGGTATTGACATCGTGGATATTTCCGTTTGCCGATATCTCTCATATTTCAGAAATTAATTTTTTTTAATGGTTAGAACGAGAGTTATATGGGGTATAGCCAGACGGACAGACTGATAGATAGGTAAAAAAAAGAAAAGTATAATTGACAGGACTCTGGTTATATCATAAAAAATAACTGAAAATCTAACTTAAATTAGATTGTTAGATTTTTTATTTTTGTTTAAAAGGTACGAGATCATAGTCCTATCAGTTACAGTTTACACTACATATCAGGCTGTCTGTCCTGGCTATACCCCCTGGCATTCTAACCATGACAAAGTAAAATTATCTTTTGTTTGAAAAGTATGTCCCTTAAAACCTATTTAAAACAAACCCTGTGTCGTGATCGACTTTTGTAAATGATCTACCCCATTTCCTATAAAGCAAAAATCCATATGATACCTAAATTTCCCTTTAAAAACCCCCTTTTTCATAGAACTTTTACTTAATTTGGTTTTTGTAATGCATAATAAAATATATGTCAGTAATTTGATTTTTTAATTGCCTTTAAGGATTTACTTTGGCTTTAGTATTGGATGTATTAAAATTTGGGTTTGTTTAGTGGTTTACAGCAAGTTGGAACAGATTTGCAAGTGGGAACACATTTTATTTAATTCCGTTTTTCGTTTGCGATCTTTTTCCCTATTTTCCATATCTTTTAACATTACTGCTATGTGCCAAGTGAAAGCTCAAAATTCTTAGACTGTTCTACAAGTAAACTACAGGACGGACATTTTATTCAGAGTGTTTTAGCCTCCATCTTGCAAAAAACGGCTTCCTTCTTCACGACTGGCGCCCTTTCCCTCCCAGCCTATGAACGTCACGATCATCTGTGACGTCAGCAACCCTCGTGACCGGGAGTGACCAATGAGAACTGTTCTATCTGGTGTGGGGAAGCGCGCCGAGAAATCTCGATCATTCTCTCGTGGAAATCGAGCCCAGGAGGTGCTCTGTTTATTTCTCCGACTCCAGCCGAAATCGGCAAAAATCCATGCCGAAGACGATGTCGCCCGGGTCTTCTCCTACTCCAGCCGAGGTCGGCAATTCCATGCCGAATTAGACATCGCCCCGGCCGGGATGGCCGATGCCTCGTGGAACTGCAATCATCATCCTGCAAAAACTCTTCAAATCTTCATAGGCTAAAATGCCTTACCAGATAAGCCACATATTTTCCTCACTAACTAACTCTTCCCTCTAATCTGTCTTAATCGCCGAAAACGCATGAGCGAAGCGAGTTTTCTAAAAGAATAAATTAACTCCGCTAGGCCTAAGCCGTGGTGCTCTGCCATGTGTCTTAAAAATCGTAATCCGCTCTAAGCAAAAATGGCCTTAATCATTTCATAAAATAGTAATTCTTAAATTTCTCTTAATTCGGTTGAATTTTTTTTATAACGTATGATATTTTTTTTTAATGTTTTTTTTTTTTTATTTTTGGGGTTTGTGTTCCGACTTGCAAATATTTGGAATTGTAATGATGTGTAAATTGAAATTTATTTAATAATGGTTATTTTGTGCTCTTATAAGATTTAACTAATTAATTAAAGTATTTTGAATTTATATCTTGTGTCATGCAGGCTAGGCCAATTAGGCCTTGCATTATCATGTTCACTTATGAGAATGTATTCAGCAACGAAGACAGTATGTAAAGACTTTTTCCAGACTAATGACTTAATTATGAACTTTTCTACCAAATGCTTACTAAAAGTTAAACTCCAATTTATTGTTAAGGTGAAATCCTAACACATAGTAAAAATGCAAGAAAGGGCTTAACCCTATTTCCATGTTCAACAGCACGTGTATTTGCCTATTTGTAATTTGACTCTAAATTATCATTGGTTCAAATTAATATTGCATCACTTATTAATCCTTTTTCTATTAAATCATTAATTTTGAAAAGAGTATTTTTGTAACTTAAATTCCATTTCTTTTTTTTGATTACTTACTTGTAATGATTCATCTGTGTTACGATAATAAATGCTAAACGTTATGTTAAATTGAATCTTGTGTGCTCTCATTATTTCGTCAATCCCTTTTATTTGCCATGATCATCAGGAAACCTGATTATTGCTTTAATATCTTTTATTACCATGAATTATTCTTGAGAAATTTTTGTAAGTGTGTTACTTCACTCACTAACGATCATTCTGGCCAAATTATTAAATTTTACTTGCCCCCTTTTTCTATTTTTATTTGATCTCTACATGTTTTCATGTATTGTGCAACTCGCAATCCAACTTTAAACTATTCCAAAACTCAGTAATTGATTTTCATAATTGTAATTGCATTAAATTCTTGTAACTGGTTTTATCCACTTGATTGTCATTCTCAATTTCATTTTTTTTATTTAAATTTTTTTTTTATTCATTTTAAAATATTCTGTGTGGATCCATGTTGTCTCATTGGCAACACCACATAGTATATTTTTGGTGCCGTGAGCCATTTCGTGTAAAAACTGAGATTTTGGTAGTGAATGGGATTGATGACTTAATTGACATGTAAATTATTATGTTATATAATTCCTCAACTCTGCACAGGACAAGGTTGGCATAACTCATTATTTCTTTGTGTAATTTTTTTTTTCTATTGGGATCTATTTTGCGATTTTGGCAACTAAAATGGCCGAGGATAACATACAAATAGCTCAACAAAACATTGAAATTCCCGCTCATTTGGGAACACTTACTATACAACCCCCTGAGATCTTAGCGAACCCCCCCCCTTTTTTTTTGTTTGTTAGGCAAAATCGACCTCTACCCCTTAGATACGATCTAATCTTTTCTCTATGCATCAATTCATCCACTCTTTGGTGAAAACTATGTGGAATTCCACGAGAACAAAAAAAACAGCGTTGCAAATCAATTAAATTTGATTTCAGGTAAATACTTGGCACTTCTTTTGCTTATATATGTGTACTTTTTTTTATTTTTTTTTCTCGACAAACCAAGCATCCACGACTTGGAATTTCTCTACAAACCAAGCAACCACGACTTGGATATTTCTTTGGACATACCAAACACAGCCAAATTTGGAATCCTTAGACAAAATTGTTATTTTATTTATGTGTATTTTTGCCATTACCAGTTGTTTCACCTCAACATTCCCAAAACTTGTCACCTGGAGAGGATGCTATATTCAAAATTTGGGGATAGGATTTTATTAAGTGATTTTTTGAATGTATTTCTTTTGTTTCTTTTTTTCATCCATTTTGTGCTTTTCTTTTATTTTTTTGAATTTAAGTCATCATATATGAAAGATTAATTCTTGACTTTGCTTAGAAATGTAAATTTTGTGTCAGTTTTTTTTTTTTTTTGGTATACCAATAATTTTGGAAATATTTTGGGTTTGCACTCCAAATTGCATGCACGTGTTATAAATGTTAATATCTTTCAAATCTATTGGAGTAGTTTGGATTCTGGACGCAGACATCCACATCTGTAAATTTGCTGCTGGTCAATAAATTGCAGACCTCTAGTGTTTGTTAAAATGTCGACATAAATTTTCTTTTCCCTCAATTTGCCTTTAATATAATGGAGTGCATGCTCTGGATATTTCTTGCGCGCATATATTCGGATAATATTTCTTTCATTTTGCCATTTATTTAGTGTAGGGACGTAAATTTTGTGCTTACATTTGTAAACTGTTTCTTTTATGCCGTATAAATTTTTTTTACTAATGTGATTTTTTTTGTGAAAACTTTGATCTCGAAGATTTTGGGAATTTTGTTATTTTTTTCATTGGGAGGAGTTCTTGTTAACTTTGTTACTTTTGTTGGGTAAAAGTATTTGGGGTAATTGACCTTGCTTAAATTTTTTTTTTTTCCCCTCCTTGCCTTGTGCAGAGGCTGAGTTGATAGATATGTCAAATTCTTGTAGTAAATATGTATTGTGCATATATGTTTGATTTTCCAAAGGAAGCTAGAAAAATGTGTTTGTCTCAAAATATGTAAACAGAATTATTCAATTTCGTGTATATTTTAGTAATTTGCATGCTATAAAAAATTTTAATTCTTAAAATTTTTTTCACCGAGGGGAGAACATATGTCGTGATCGACTTTTGTAAATGATCTACCCCATTTCCTATAAAGCAAAAATCCATATGATACCTAAATTTCCCTTTAAAAACCCCCTTTTTCATAGAACTTTTACTTAATTTGGTTTTTGTAATGCATAATAAAATATATGTCAGTAATTTGATTTTTTAATTGCCTTTAAGGATTTACTTTGGCTTTAGTATTGGATGTATTAAAATTTGGGTTTGTTTAGTGGTTTACAGCAAGTTGGAACAGATTTGCAAGTGGGAACACATTTTATTTAATTCCGTTTTTCGTTTGCGATCTTTTTCCCTATTTTCCATATCTTTTAACATTACTGCTATGTGCCAAGTGAAAGCTCAAAATTCTTAGACTGTTCTACAAGTAAACTACAGGACGGACATTTTATTCAGAGTGTTTTAGCCTCCATCTTGCAAAAAACGGCTTCCTTCTTCACGACTGGCGCCCTTTCCCTCCCAGCCTATGAACGTCACGATCATCTGTGACGTCAGCAACCCTCGTGACCGGGAGTGACCAATGAGAACTGTTCTATCTGGTGTGGGGAAGCGCGCCGAGAAATCTCGATCATTCTCTCGTGGAAATCGAGCCCAGGAGGTGCTCTGTTTATTTCTCCGACTCCAGCCGAAATCGGCAAAAATCCATGCCGAAGACGATGTCGCCCGGGTCTTCTCCTACTCCAGCCGAGGTCGGCAATTCCATGCCGAATTAGACATCGCCCCGGCCGGGATGGCCGATGCCTCGTGGAACTGCAATCATCATCCTGCAAAAACTCTTCAAATCTTCATAGGCTAAAATGCCTAACCAGATAAGCCACATATTTTCCTCACTAACTAACTCTTCCCTCTAATCTGTCTTAATCGCCGAAAACGCATGAGCGAAGCGAGTTTTCTAAAAGAATAAATTAACTCCGCTAGGCCTAAGCCGTGGTGCTCTGCCATGTGTCTTAAAAATCGTAATCCGCTCTAAGCAAAAATGGCCTTAATCATTTCATAAAATAGTAATTCTTAAATTTCTCTTAATTCGGTTGAATTTTTTTTATAACGTATGATATTTTTTTTTAATGTTTTTTTTTTTTTTATTTTTGGGGTTTGTGTTCCGACTTGCAAATATTTGGAATTGTAATGATGTGTAAATTGAAATTTATTTAATAATGGTTATTTTGTGCTCTTATAAGATTTAACTAATTAATTAAAGTATTTTGAATTTATATCTTGTGTCATGCAGGCTAGGCCAATTAGGCCTTGCATTATCATGTTCACTTATGAGAATGTATTCAGCAACGAAGACAGTATGTAAAGACTTTTTCCAGACTAATGACTTAATTATGAACTTTTCTACCAAATGCTTACTAAAAGTTAAACTCCAATTTATTGTTAAGGTGAAATCCTAACACATAGTAAAAATGCAAGAAAGGGCTTAACCCTATTTCCATGTTCAACAGCACGTGTATTTGCCTATTTGTAATTTGACTCTAAATTATCATTGGTTCAAATTAATATTGCATCACTTATTAATCCTTTTTCTATTAAATCATTAATTTTGAAAAGAGTATTTTTGTAACTTAAATTCCATTTCTTTTTTTTGATTACTTACTTGTAATGATTCATCTGTGTTACGATAATAAATGCTAAACGTTATGTTAAATTGAATCTTGTGTGCTCTCATTATTTCGTCAATCCCTTTTATTTGCCATGATCATCAGGAAACCTGATTATTGCTTTAATATCTTTTATTACCATGAATTATTCTTGAGAAATTTTTGTAAGTGTGTTACTTCACTCACTAACGATCATTCTGGCCAAATTATTAAATTTTACTTGCCCCCTTTTTCTATTTTTATTTGATCTCTACATGTTTTCATGTATTGTGCAACTCGCAATCCAACTTTAAACTATTCCAAAACTCAGTAATTGATTTTCATAATTGTAATTGCATTAAATTCTTGTAACTGGTTTTATCCACTTGATTGTCATTCTCAATTTCATTTTTTTTATTTAAATTTTTTTTTTATTCATTTTAAAATATTCTGTGTGGATCCATGTTGTCTCATTGGCAACACCACACCTGTTTTTGTCTGCCTGTCTGTGCATACTATAAAAGTTCTTACCATGTATTAAAGTTTTAGAAAAATAGGTTATTCCAGTTTTTTCTGAACTACTTTTTTTTTTTATAATTGTCACTATGCTTTATTTTTCAAATTTATTTAAAGATTAATGTAGCAATGAACAAACATTAGGTAATTAAAATTTTAAAAAATGTATAACTTTGCTTTTATTAAAGTACTTAACAACATTGCTATTAAAATTTATAATTTATTACAATATTTAAGAATAGATTGTTATTTAGAATAGAAAAAATACAGCAATTTTACATACATTAGTAAATAGGGACTTAATTTTGCATTTATAAACCATTAATATTTTAAAAAAGAATTTTTTATGGACCAGAAAATTTGCTTTTCCTAGTTACAAGGACAAACATTGGCTGATATAATTATGCCTTTTGAATGATATCCATGTAAACTATAGTTTTAAACACTTCTTTGTTAATTTTTTTTTAATATTTGAATTTTAAATTGTTTTTACCAGAGTTACAAGAAATAACCTCTATCCTTTTTATGATCCCTGTTTACCAGAGTTACAAAAAGTAACTTCTATAATTTTTTATAAAAAATTAATTTGATGTTTGCTTGGCTGTAATTAAAACTCTGGTTTACCCTGTAACATTCAAATTTCCTAAACGTGCTTTGACTCTGTATTATTTTTATATACAGTCGAACCACGCTATAGTGAACCCTCTACGGAACCAACAATTAGTTCACTATATCCAATTTTTAAGGAATAAAGTATTATACGATATATATCGCGATATTTTTATGCGCTTTTAGAATAATAATTATGGTTTTGCATACTTTGAATTAATTGAAAAATAATTTAATTATTTAATAAATTTTCAAAAAATATTAATTATTGAAATTTTCAAAATAATTATTGGAATGGAAATTTAAGTTTACTATAATAAGTGAACTCCCATTTTCTAAGTAGTTCACTATATCCATATAAAGTAACATTAGTTAAATAGGAGTTCGGAAGGGACCACTAAAAAGGTTGATTATAAACGAGGGTTCACTATATCCCAGGTTCACTATAGCGGGATTTGACTGTTTTATATTCAGTTGTTAATAAGTTTTTATAGCATTTATATATTTTAGGTGGTGAAATTGGAACGAGAAGAACTGGAAAGTACTTTAGTACTAGTGATAAATAATGAAAACTTCATACGAATGGTTAATGCATCAACACAGGTAATTTTTTTTATCAACCTTAAAAAAAATTGTGTCAGGCAATATATTAAATCAGTGGTTCCCCACCTTTTCCGTAACATCGCCCCTTCTTTAAGTTGACTAACACATATCGCCCCCCACCCTTTAATTATTAAAATTTGTCCAATTATAATTTGAGTTTAAGTGTAACTAATAAAGCAATTTTATCATTTCAAACACTTACTACCATTTATGAAAACAACCAAAGCAGCTTTATCCGGTTACTCTTAAATAAAATCGGAAAAAAAGTTTTTTTTTCTATTTTTATTTAGTTTTTTTTCTTCGAAGAATGAAAGTGAAATAATTAACTAAGATCTTTAAACTCAATCATGGAAAATTTAAGAGAGTTGACATTAAAAATTAAAGAAGAAATGAACGTTGAAAGCTTTTTTTATTCATTTTTTTTTCACTTTTTTTATATCAATTATTATTTTTTCAAGCTCATACGCAAGTCTTTGAGGCAAATATCCAATTGATTTCTTTGTTTGGTGAGGAGCTGGATAACAGAACTAACCCTTTTTTTTAAACTAAATATATTGACGGAACGAGATGATTGGAATGAGTTTCGCCTCACTGTCATACTTCAGATCTACAAGCTCCGTCTGCAAAGAGTTACCAAGGTTATCCACAACCCACAGATTCAAAAGGGAATGGATCGACAATAGATTCAGGAATTTCTAACTTGGTCAAATCTTCAAATCTTGTAAGAATGTCAGTTTGAAACTTTTCACTGTGATCAAAAAAATTAGAATGGGTTTACTGTACTATAGTACAGTATATTTTAATTTCCCCCTTTGAATACTCATCGCCCCCCTATCGCCCCCAAACTATTTATTGCCCCCTTGATAACACAAATCGCCCACTTGGGGGCGATCGCCCCCAGGTTGGGAACCACTGTATTAAATAACAATACATTTAAGATTTGTATAATTTTTAATTTAATGTTTGATGTAAATGTGCTAATTGAATAACCTTATACTTAATTCAACAGAAATTGAAGGGCAAGTCCGATGATCAAGTGTCCCTGGTGGATTACATCAGTAATATAAATTCAATGTTTCCAGCCATGGACATCACATGTGTAGTTATTGGATTGGACAAATATCAAAGGTCAGTACTGCATATAATTCTTAGTGAGTCACCAAACTTAGAAGTTGTGTTGGAAGTCTAGGTTGTCAGTTAGACGACCTTTTAAAATTTAAATTAGTAGAATTATCTGCAAAAATCTTTAACTATTTGCTCTTTTGTCCTGACTGACAGATTTACTTAAGAGTCTTGTAGCGTAACAGATCTCTATACGATTCCAATGAGGAAACTTTGGCCCCTGTTTTCAAATTCAGTATAAAACACGTACTCACCAAAATTTACCGAAAATTACAGAAGTAAGTTATTTTGTCATTTAAATAATTAATGTGTATATATTAAGGATATTAATTAGTTATAATTAAAACAAATTCACAAACTACAGATGGCAGCACTTAGGAATGTAAATATCTAAACAATTTTTTTTGTTTAAATTATAACTACTAATTAATATCTTTAAAATTATACTTATTAAAAATTTTTATGGCAAAATGACTTTCTTTTGTATTTTTTGGTAAGTTTTTGTGAGTACATGTCATATACTTTGTTTAAAAACTGGGGCCAGTTTCATCATTGGAATATTATCAAGATCTTTTATGCTACTAGAATCTTAAATTTATGTCTTGGGGCAAAATTTGTTGTTTAAGTAGATTGTAAGTTATTTTATTGCAGTAACTACACTCCTTGCCAACCTAATAATAAATAGAAATATGCTATGAAGAATATCCTTATAATGAAGTATGCCTGAAATATGCTATGGAGAATATTCTTCCGCGGATGTAAAGAGTTCCATAAATTATTTGTGAATCCATCCAGAAAACATGTTTAATACATTTTTCGTTGAAGGTCTTACAGATTTGAATGATCTTTGAGAAAATTTGGCAATTTTATCAAAATGAAAAGTGTATTTTGGTAAAATTGTATTAAGATTATTTTGTATGTAAATATTACCTTACAAGAGTTTCCAACTAACAGATCAACTGCGCTTATCCCTCAGCCTTTTTACTCTTTGTTTTTACCCAAGTTAGGTTGGCAAGGAGTGTAATGTTTTAATTTTCATACAAACAATCAAGGTTCTAAGGAACCTAAACCAATAGTCTGTTTTCAAATTCTAACTTATTCTTTTAACTTTAAATTATATATGTTATTACTTATATTTATTACACAGGGGCTGGTTTCTAAAGTTAACTAAATGACTTGTGTTCATTAAAAAAATCCTTATTTTGTATTAATTTGTTAAAATTGATATTGTATATTTTTAAATTGAAAATAAGGTAAAATGCCTGCAAAAAAAAGTATACACATGGCGGTTTTTGAGAAAAAAAATGATTTCAGGTTTTTATTCTGTTTAGAAAACCGGTTTCCAGTTTAGACCGGAATCATGAAAAAATCTGTTTATCAGTCGAAACCGAGAGCAAAAACACAGGTTCAGTTTTCCATCCCTAAAGGATGACAAAAAGGGTGGCGGGAACTATATCTGTATTTAACTTTAAATATCATAACAACTAACTTTGCAATTTATTTATTTATCTATGCATATTTTTAATTCTAGATCAATAAAGGAAAATGATCGGTGCAGCTTAGAGTTAAAGAAAATTTCTAAACAAGTTTCGAAAGCTGCCATAGAAGAGGTATTGGAACCATTATTATCTTAAAAGTTATGTGTTTGATTGGCATTCATTATCTATAAAAGTTTTTTAAGTTACCAAATTCGATTGCTAATTATATATAGTCCATTTTTTTAAAAATAAGATTAAAATAATTTCTTGGATATAATATTAATGGGAATATATCTATATATTTTAGTAACAAAAATAATTTTCATCTTTGATATGTAGGGGAGAGTGTTGTACCTTGGGACAATTTTTACATTTTAATTTTTTTCTTCGATAATTATTGTCAAAACAAAAATTTCAAGGCAGCATTTCAACACACCAATATATTCCTCTATAATATATTTTTTTAAATTCTGGCAGCTTGAATTAAAAAAATTGCCACTCATTTAAAGTAGAGAGGATAAACTGTCCCAAGGTACAACATGATGTTGTACCTTGGGACATGCTTTATAATTCAGTCAATAGTCATACACTTGAACTTATTTGTGTCAGGAAACAAACTTTATTTCAAAATACATCAGAAAATGTGCTCTTTAGAACATTTCATCACACGGAAGGAAAAAGATTTATCAGGTGTTGCCAGAATCATATTTTCAAACTTCAATCATTATAAAATATATCCAAAACAAAGCTGAGTTGTATTTTACATGTTTTGTGGAATTGCTCTTAAAATAAATAATAAAGATATTTTTATTTATCCAAATTGTTAAGAATTTAATCAAATTATTAATACTGTCCCAAGGTACAACACACTACATGGTTTAAATAAAAGCAAGATAGTGGCCGATCCAAATGCATTTTCATTATTTTCTCATAACCAAAATATTTTAAAATCTTCCCTTTTATGAAGAAAATAAAATGCAGTTGACTTTTTGTAAGAGTACTAAGGTAAAAAATTATATTAGAATGAGAAAAATATTTACTTTGGGGTAATGAAATATTATTTTTTGACACCAATTCATCAATTCAATGATGCTAGTGTTAAATTTTATTATGATGATGTCTGTTGGTTAAGGCTACTCTTAGAAATAAACAATGTATGAATATTGCCAATAGATTCTTAGAAATTGTCAGTGTCCCAAGGTACAAGCGTCCCAAGGTACAACACTCTCCCCTATACTTATAAGTTAGTTAAATATTAGTTACCCCTAACGCTATACCTTGTCTAGCCAGTATGCAAGCTTCGAAAGCATTTTCCTCCCCATCCCCGCATGCAGTTTTCTTTGAAACAGCTTAAGCTTGTTTTTTCCCCACCCTACTTGCTTACTACTAACTGTTTTGATTGTTAACTTCAAAAGTGCTAGGTTTAGAAAAGCGATGTTCCCCCTGTTTCCTAGAAAACCCAGCGAAGGGATAGGGGAAGAAAGACTTTTTCGAAGCTTACATACTTGCTAGACATGTTATAGGCAATTAAAGTAACATACTAATAAAGTGGCAGATGTATAAACAATAAAAATGCCAAAGCTAATGATTTATTCTAAGAAATTATTATGATTACAATTAAATATTAAAATTGATTGTAACAGTTCAGTTTATAATTATGCAAATTGAAGAAAAGTGCTTCACTGTTAACTATTTACCTAAATAATTTGTAAAAGCTAATAATTTAATTTAATGAGTAATTATGAACATAAATAAATGTAAAATTCAATGTAACTGTTCAATTAATAATAAAGCAAAGTAAAATAAAACGTTTACTGTTAAGAGTACATTAGCTAAAGAATTACCTAAACTTTTAGGCAACAACTGAAGTTCAAATCCAAGCTTTTATTAATTTCCACTATTTATCAAACATGAAAGAGTTTGGAGAAATGCTCGCGCGTTTCTCAAAAGCAATAGCTGAGGCACCTCAGAGGTTAGTATAAGTTATTTGTATTAGTCTTAATTAGTTTAATTGAAATTTATTCAAATGTATGACATATCCTGTCTTAATCACCTCAAAAACTTAAATTTTAACCACATTTAAACTTAATTTTAAATTACCTTTTTGCATATACTTAATATCACTTAGTACTTTAACAACCCAACTACACCCTGTTGGCGACGAACAGTTGCCTAAATCCATTGTTCCCACGGAACTTTGCTGAATCATCTGCCCACAGGTTGACCTTTTAAAACCTTTCTTATAACCTTAACTCTGATTGGTCAGTGGAAGAGCTTCGACATCCTTCACCATTTTGGTAGTGCATTCAGTCGGCATCTATTGTCGACTTAAATTTTATCTAAGTTCCCTGTCGACTTATTTTACATGTATTTTTTTAAAAAAAGTTTTGTTAGCATTGTATTAAAAAGGAAACACTTAAAGGAAAATTTTGCAAACATACAATGGGAAACTTTGGAATACTTATAAACCTAAAATTGCATGCGTTTATCTGCAATATTTCTTAGCAATATTTTTTAGTTGTTAAATTAGTAAAACTTGATTAAAATTTAAAACAAGATTTATTTCTTATTAGTTTTTCACTTAATCTAGATAAATCATGTAAATTATTAGAAAATATTGCTTCAACACCAATTTTGTATAACTAAAAATTTTTTTCAAAAAGAAAAAACTATTTTTCAACATAAACAAATACTTTAAAGTAATTAAGTGTTCAAACGTAAAAGTGTTGGGTAAGTACTTAGGGTGTTGGCTTGTCACTAGGCTGTGGTTCTAAATTATGGCCTGTTACCAATAGCCCTCGTGTAGCTCTAGTGGAACGATAATTCAAACTAACCTAACCACTTTTTGAATTAGTGACTATTTCTTCCCATTGCAGAAGAGCAAATGAACCTGATTTTCTCTACCAACCAACTAACCAATACAAAAGTAAATAGGGAGCAGAGACATTTAGAGAGAAAGGAGAACAAGACCGCATAGCTATTGCCAAATCCTCCGTGAAACAATCCCAGTAAATTTTATTATTCTTAGCACTTTTCTCCTTAAAGTGTTGGCAGCACTTTCCCCATACCTTAAAATTTTGGTCCCCATGCTTGTAACGTCGTTAGCATTGGCAGAGTTCATTCTAGAACTGAAAAAGGTCAGGGTGCATTAAATATAAAAAGGGCACTTGCAAAAGTTTAGGGCACATAGTCTAAGAGCACTTGCAAAAAGTTTAGGGCATCTAAAATGCGATAAAAAATAAATGTTTCGGATTTTTAGAAAATGCACTGGCATACCAAATTAAATGTTTATTATTTTACTACTCCATTTTATGAAACATCTTTTCTAGTAAGTGAAGAACATGATGAGGCACTTATGCCTAACAATGAGCCAGAACTGCAAACAGATCTACAAGAGCAAAGTGGTGGAAATCATTAATGCTACTAAGTAAACAAACATGGGTTTTGTTTGCATTCAGCTCAAGCATTCAAAATTAAAAGCATGGTTCATACACTTTTTTCAAGTGTAGTAGATCTCAAAATATTCAAAGAGGTGCTGATTATAAGAATGTCAGAAAAATCAAACTAAGCCGACCTGTCACTGCTCCTCTTTATTCCATGTCAAGTCTATTAATTTTTTTTGTACCCACAAAAAAAATTACTAGGCATGACATCTAACAAAAAATAGGCCGATTATTAAGTTATAAATCGCATGTAAAGTTTAGTAAGTGCACTTTTTCCAAGATTCTAACATAAGTTGAAAGAAAAAAAACTTTTACAAAAAGCTACAACTCAAACTGAAACAAAAGCTATAGCCCAAACTACATCTTACAATTTGGATTTGGTTAAACTGAAATTAAAATGTAACTCATTATCTAATAACAGCCCAACAATACATTGAGTAATTGATTAAAATATACCTTTTCTCCAATTATCCAAATTTTCAATTATTTATACGAACGTGGTTTGGTCCCAATTCCAAATGCTTTGGATAATTAGAGTTCTACAGTACTATTCAAGAATTTTTTTCAGAAAAATTCAAGAAAAACAAAAATAAACAAAAAAATTCCCCTTAACATTCAACCTGCTCTTGCGATCACAAGGTCACGACTCAAAAACAATAGATCAGAAGAAAATATTCTGGTTGGTCCGATTAGGCCTGAACCGGAGCTACAAAAGTATTGAGACACTCTTTCCGATCACGCTCCATTGAAAAAACAATTAAAACCAATCTCAAAAAGACCCTACAGTTTCAAAAGTAAACAAAAAAAAAATCCCCCCTTAACATTCAACATGCTCTTGCGATCACAAGGTCACGACTCTGAAACAATAGATCTGAAGAAAACATTTGGTTGGTCCGATTAGGCCTGAACCGGAGCTACTAAAGTATTGAGACACTCTTTCCGATCACGCAAACGCAAAGCCATCGAACTGTCAATCATTGAGGAGGCAATGTGCTGTCATCGGTGGATTTCTAAAAAAAATACTAGGCAGCATAATGATCAAATCATTAAGCATGCCGGACGGCAAATTTTTGGTCCGGAGAAGATGATCCTCTTTCAATGGGGGATTGCATTCTAGCTGTTGGTTGATATTTAAAGACATCTTAGTGTAATATACTCTTAATTCATCCTTAAATTTTAATTAAAATTTTTACTTTCATTAGTAAAATCCATTATTTAAACTTGCTATTTATCAAAATTTAAGTTTAGTTTTCATTGATATAAACCGAGAATGAAGGAAACAATTTTTTTCAGGTTGTGTTAAGTTGTGGAACATTTTAGGTCTTTAGTGTTAAGCCGTTAGTTAAAGCTAACCACCTCAATGACCTTGTTCAAGGCATGATTTTTGCTCAAAATTCTCGATCGTCTATCTGGTTCTAAAATCGATTATCTTTGGTATTTATTAATGATTAACCCTCTAATGCATGAATTTTTTGTTTCGTCCCAAAAAAATATATTTGTATCTCTAATGCTCATACATCACGGGAAAAATACGGAAAAAAAATTAA
The DNA here is from genome assembly GCA_023701765.1 of Hylyphantes graminicola. Classification (NCBI taxonomy): domain Eukaryota; kingdom Metazoa; phylum Arthropoda; class Arachnida; order Araneae; family Linyphiidae; genus Hylyphantes; species Hylyphantes graminicola. The sequence goes on along the minus strand of CM043112.1, from coordinate 48,842,846 downwards.
ATGCATCGGAATTTAAATAATTTCATTTTTAAAATGTGTTACCAAACGGTAACACCATGCATTAAGCGCTGAATAGATGCTTAAGGGATCATAGGAGTCTTAAAAATGTGCAAAGAAGGAACTACAAAGTATAGTTTGATCTTTTATGTAATTTTTGAACTACTCAATATATAAGCATAATTGTTTCATATGTAATTCTACAAGATTTATTTAATATGAAACAAATTTTAAAATTTATGAAACTTTAGCAAAAACTAAAATAAATGATATTAAACATAAAGCTATTTTAACACATTGTGATTAGGCTTGCGCGGCAAATTGTGAGGTCAAAATTGAAGACATGACCAAGAAAATGACTTTATATTGTACAAATATGTACAAACAAAGACGTATACCTAAATTTTCAGCTCAATTTTAATTAGAAATTATTTTAAAAATTTTTTAAATCAAAATTTTAAAATTTTTATTAATTTTTTTAGAAAAAATTTCTTAAAATAATTTCTAATTAAAATTGAGCTGAGAATTTAGGTATAAGTCTTTGTTTGTACATATTTGTACAATATAAAGACATTTTCTTGGTCATGTCTTCAATTTTGACCTCACAATTTGCCGCGCAAGCCTAATCACAATGTGTTAAAATAGCTTTATGTTTAATATCATTTATTTTAGTTTTTGCTAAAGTTTCATAAATTTTAAAATTTGTTTCATATTAAATAAATCTTGTAGAATTACATATAAAAAAATTATACTTGTATATTGAGTAGTTAAAAAATTACATGAAAGATCAAACTATGCTTTGTAGTTCCTTCTTTGAACATTTTTAAGACTCTTATGACCCCTTAAAGTTCGGGGTACGAATATTTATTTTTATTCAAATTATTACCTTTTTTACTTTTTATATTTCTAATAAATTTTTCTTAAAAATGAAGCTTATTGATAATTTTATTATTCTATAAGAAGTTGCAGAGGCACACAGGCACATAGTTTTAGGTATAAAATCTTTAATGAAAAGGTGTATAACAAACAAAAAAGAGTATTAATATTTAGTACATTTAGATTTTGTTAAACAGGAAAAATTAGTTATTAAAATAATTATGAATAGTAGTTACTTTTGAAAAAAAATTAATGTACAAATTGAAGGCAATAGCAGGTTTAGTACAAATAGCAGGTATTTATGAATAAAAATATACAAAAAATCATTTTTAAACATATTTTTTTTAAATGGCAGAATGATACGACATAAAACAGTTGTTTTTACTCTTAAAATCAAGTAGTACCAAACATTTTAAACACTGAACTCTTGTGAATCCGTTACAGAGATACACGCAAATTAGCAAACAAAAGTTGTGCTTAATGCATGATGTTACCAAACGGTAACAGATGTAAAAACCAACTACAAACTACCAAATTTGAAAAGAATGATTAGAAAACTACTAAATATAGTTTAAAATAACCCTCTTGAACTATAATATTTTTTTCAAAGCAATTTAATTGTATTTAGTACTAGTATTATTACTTTGAATTCTGCCAAACACGTAAATTCACAGCAGTTAGAAACTTCACTTTTTAATTTTGAATACACTTTTACTACTGTCAATTATGAGGGTTATTATTAACTAAAACTTCAAAATGGAATGTAATAGATGAAAAAAACACAAATTTGTCGAGAGGGAGGTCTATTTTAATAGAATAAAGTGGATTATGTAACTTGTTACCGAACGGTAACACTATGCATTAGAGGGTTAAGTTTAGAAAAACGGGTAAGAAGTATAATATAACGTAACGTGGGTATAATAAATTTTTGAAAAAAAAAAGTTTCGGAATTTTTTAAAAACTCGGGAAAACGCGGACATTTTTAAAAGAAAATCGGCAAGGAGGGCGGGATTTGTGTTGTAAAAAAGGGCATATAGGGCGGGATTTATATTAAAAAAAGGCGGGCAGGGCGCTCCGCCCCGTGAAAAACGCCTAGAATGATCTCTGGCATTGGAAGTCACGTTATCCTCCACTCATTATACTTTAATTAAGATCTCTATGATTTCTCCCCATCATTGCAGAAGAGAAAAGCACCAGCAGAAGAGCCTGGCTTTCTCGTGGTACGCTGATGCAGATAGCAGCTGTCCAGTGAAGCTGGGCAAAGACGGGGAAGGGTCGGTGAAGTTGTGGCAACAGCAGATCAAGCAGTTCAACAGCGTCGGGTCTGAAGTGGCCGAAGCTATTGTGTCCAAGTACCCTACGCTCCAGTCTCTCATTCAGGTGAAGGTCCTATACGAAATACGGGAAATAATCATTATAGTTTGTAATTATATATTGTGTCCGTAAAAGAATGTCCGCATTTTAATGGTATATTATAGGAGTGTTTATTTTATACTAAATACAACAAATAATACGTGAAATTGAAAGAAAACTAGCCTAGTTTTTCCTATAAGCGCTGAATGTGTGTGCCTTTAGTAATATGGCACACATCCAAAGGAAAATGCAATTCTTCCTGTACTGTATGCAGCAAGTCTGAAGTAATGGAATAGATGACACTACAACTGTGAAAACGATGTAACGGTACAAGCACATGTGCGCTTATCTGAAAATGTTGTAGTCATTCTTTATTCATCCCCTTCAACCACAACTGTCGAACGATTACCGCTTATACTATTACAATTTGAAACTTGGACATTCTTTTACAGACCCCTGTATCATTATATTTTGAATTTTCCAAGCATTAAAAAATTTAATGATACATAACTAGCTTTATATACCGGGTGTTGCACGGGTGTACCCTTAATGACAGTGACTTTTATATGTTATGTATATTTTTTTATTTGCTTTTTTCTCAGTGGTCAGCTCACCATTAGGAAATTATAATTACATATTTAATAAATGGAGTTGAAATATTATTTTATAACTATATATTATTATAAACATATTTTTCCCATGGCGCCTGTAACCCAATCTTTGATTCGGGTGAAGCTTTAATAGAAGTACAGTATTTAATAGTTAAAGTTTACAATATTATTTGGGTATTCCAATTATTTTTTAATTAATAGTTATTGCCATAAAAGTTTTTATAAGTTTTATATAAAATATATTTTATTTAAAAAGCTATAGATGTTAATGATGATTTAAATAGTGTACAAGATTTATCAATTAATGTTGCAGGCATTGTTTTTTTGTGTGTTGGATTTGAAACTTAGGTGACAAAAAACTTAAATTTGTAAATTATTTTGGTTGAAAAATATTTTTAATTATGTAGGACTAATCATGTTTTGTTGCATGACTTTTAAAGTGCATAAACAAATCTATTCATACTAAAATTATTTTTAGGCATATAATCGGTGCAGTTCATCTCAACAAGCTGAAAAACTGTTACAAGATATTGTGGTAAAGATTTTTGTCAATTTAGAGTTGAAAATAACAGTTCAAATTTTATTATAAGTAACTGTAACTATTTTTTAAACCTATAAATAGTTTTAGATATTTTTACAAATAATTATAAATATTTGTCGGATCTAAAGCGGTTTGTTGGTCAACTTAATTTAAATATAGGATTTTGTTTTATTGATTTTTGAAAAGTAACTCATTATGTGTTTAAAATTAGTTTTAAAAACATTGTATTTAATTCCACTAAAAATATTCAGATACTCAATAGCTTGTAAAATATGTTTAACCCCCTGATGCATACTGTTGCCATATGGCAACAAGTGGTATAATCCACTTTATTCTATTAAAGTAAAGCTCCCTCTCCACAAATCTCTGTTTTTTCATCTATTACATTCTATTTTGAAGTTTTAGTTACTAATAACCCTCATAGATGACAATAGTAAAAGTGTATTCAAAATTAAAGAGTGAGATTATTAACTGTTGTGAAATTGCATTTTGGCAGTATTCAAAGTATAATAAAAATAGTACTAATACAAATAAATTGTTTTGAAAAATTAATAATAGTTAAAGAGAGTTATTTTGAAGTATATTTAGTACTTTTTAGTCATTATTATTATTATTATTATCAAAATTGGAATTTTGTAGTTGGTTTTTGCCATATGGAAAAAATTAAAAAATTGAAATTATTTCAATTCTAATGCAGTTAATTTTTTTCAGTATTTATCCCCTAATGTTTGAGTAATAAAGATACTTATATATGTTTTCGGAACGAAAAAATCATGCATTGGAGGGTTAAGCTGTTTTATGTAGACGCGACATAAACCCAGAAATATAAGTTTTATTAAAAATTAATATAATCCACAAATTATTATTGTTTATTTGTATAAGTTTTTAGTTCCCCTTACCCTCTTTTACTATCAATTTACTCTGCTTTAAAATTTATAGGATTTCTTCTATAGAATTTCTTTTTAAAATTGAGTATTTTTATCTTGCCTTTTTTTTAAGTGATAAAACCTAAATGTGCCTAAATTATTTTTGGACATATAATTACTGCAGTTGATCTATAGTTATATTCCACTATAAAATAAAATCGCAAGACTTTGTGGCTTGTAAAATATAAAGTTTTTTTTTGTATTAACCTCTTTGTACTTCCTTATTTAATACTAGCAAATTTATACCCTTACTTCGCACGGATTAAATAAATATCAAATCGATCCAAGTATGTGTACCATAACCTGATATAAAATCATAAACTTAAGTTATTCTCTTCCCACTCGTTATCAAGTAAAAAATCTCAATTCATTGCCCTAATATTCTAAAATCAAAAATACGCTGTAAAATGTACTCATAAATGTCATCACAATTCCCTCATAAATACATAAAACCTTTTAACTCTTTTGGCTCGTTTTGGTAAATAATTTGGCGAGAAAATAGATATAGCTACAAACACACACATTATACAGCTCTAACACAACGACCTTAGCATTACCAACCAGCTTATAAATTATTTTTAAAAACATTTTGCCCATTTGGCGAATTTTAATAAATAATTTGGCGAGTTTGGCAACTTATTTGGCGAAACAATAAAGACATAATACCCTTATATGCAGCTCTAAAGCGATGGCCTTTATTAACTATCATAGTTCAGTTATTGCTTAACAAACGTTTTGCTGATTTGGCGAGTTTTAATTAATGAATTGGCGAGTTTGGCAACGCATTTGGCGAAACAATAAAGACATAAAACCCAATATGCAGCTCGTGCGATGGCCTTTATTAACCATCATTGTTCAGCAATAGCTTAACAAACCATTTGCCCATTTGGCGAGTTTTAATTATAATTTGGCGAGTTTTAATTATAATTTGGTGGGATTGGCAACGTATTTGGCAAGAAAAAAGACCTAATGTGCAGCTCTAGAACTTATAGGTTAACTACACATTTATTGCCTGAATATGCATATTTGTAATCAACAGAACCATCATTGAAGAAATCATCAACTAAACCCATAAATAAATCCAGGCGAATGAAGGCTTGTCGGAAATACGTCACTTGAAACATATCAATTAATTTCAAATAATGAATTTAGTTTCTGAAAGTTATGGCAACACAATAAAATAAACATTTTCAATTTTATTTATTTTCGTTGAAAGTTTTATTTAATTCTTTCGGCCGATGGCATCAGGAAAGTAAAAAAATGATCGGATTTGAGCCAAAGTGGTGTAGTTTTTCCAGAAAATTCTAATTTTCTCTAAAAATAGAACATTTTGAGCTCTGAAAGTTCTTATTTTGTAACTCAAGTATGAACTACGCATTTGTACCAAGTTACGAGTCAAACAAATGTCTAGTTTGTGAGTTTCGGAGAGACATACACACATACATACATACAAAACTTCATTTTTATTATTATAGATATCTATATGTAAAAATAGTTTAAATTAACCTCTTGCGATCTGGTGTCTCCATTTGGGGACATTTTATAAAACCTCCTCACAAACAATTAACATGTTAATTAGTTCCGAAATTGACCTGGTCCGATAGAAGAAAATACAAATATCAGTTTTCAGCCGGTGATTGCAGGTATCAGTCATTTATTTTTCATAAAAAACGAAGTTGAATGAGGGTCAATACGATATTAGAGTTCTTATAAAAATTAATTAAATTTCTTTTTCAAACTTTTTAAAGTTCTTTTAGTAGTTAATTTTAAAGGCATTTTGTGCATTAAAAACAATGTTGAAATAAACTGTTAACAACAAATAAGTGATACTGTCTTTTTGTTTGCATTTATAGCACAAAAAATGTGTATTTTTAGAGTTAAAGGCATGTTTCTAAGTAACTATCAATATAAAAAAAAATTCTTTGAAAAACTTAGTTTTTAGCATATATTTGTATGAAAAGTATGTTTACATTAAGAATATACGTGTAGGATTTTGCTCGCTCACACTTACCACCCTTTCTCTCATTGTAGTCATGACAAATCTTTTATACTGATATTTACTTGCAAGTTTTAGTTTGCTTCAAAGTGTTATGATATTTGTTATTAAAAAAAATGCATATTTTTTTAGGTACGACGAAACTATGGGCCTTTAGGCACTCAGAGACGTATAGGACCTGAGCTATCGTACAAAATCTATTTATTTTATACATCAAGAGATGGGGATCAAATCCTACAAAGATAGCTTCTGTAAATATGTATTTAAAAAAAAAAACTATGTAATGAATGAAATCCTCATTTATTTTAACTATTGTATATAAAAAAAGACCCATTTTGTACAGTTTTAATGTCACAATGTACAGTTTTAATGACAATGTTTTGTACTGTTAAGTGTCACAGGAAATAGAAATATATTTTTTTGCCTTTATGAGTATCTTCAAAACTGATCTTAATCTGGTAAATATTTGCAATTAAACTCGAAACACTTTTTTAAATATATTTATGCAATGAATTATGTTATCTATTTTAATTTCATTAATATAGTATGTATGTTATGCAAGGTATGCATTTATAGTAGGCAATGTATGTTTGCTCAAAATAAGGAAAATTTCTATTTTTTTGAATAAATTGCTAGAATATTTGAAGTGAATGTTAACTTCTGCCTTTTTTTTTTTAAACTGTAAGTAATGAATATATAAAAATACTCATACATTTTTTAAGTATTTATAATCATAAGAAGTGTAATTCATTGCAGAAATTTTTTTAAAATTCAAGTACAATTGAGAATATAAATTCCTTGTGTTGTTAACATCTATTCTGTGAAATCTAAATCTCGATTGTGAAACATAACAAAACGATTAAGACGTCTCCTTACCTTAGAATACCAAATTTTAAGAAAATTCTTATTATTTTTGTTGTTTTTACTGGAAGTATCTTTATTTTTAAATACCTTCATGTATTTTACTTTAAATTAAGATCTGGTGGATTCACTTTAGTTCTAACTTGCCTTTTAATCAAATGAAAAACTATATTTTTGTACATGTGTGTGATGCATTGAATGATTTTATATAAATTTGATCCAATATTACCAGTATTCCTTCAAAGTAACTTAATCAACTTGTATATTAACTCCTGAATGTGAAATATTGTACTACTACTTGGAGAAATATTTTAGGTAAATTAATTCTTTAGTACTGAGTCCAGTTCTATTTTTGTATTTGTTTTTGTTCATTCTCTTTTAATCATATTCACATTCTCATGCATCTAGACTTGCCTTTTGAATTGAACTTGAATTTCTATTTTTTCCCTCATTTTCTAATTTCTTTTAGACTTATATTTCTTTATACTATAGTTCTTTATAGACTTATAGTTGTATTCTTATAGACTTTAGTTTATATGAAATTTATTATAAATTAATCAGAACTATTAACTAATTAGAATTAAACTAAAATGATCAACTGATGTTAAACTAATTTAATTAGTAAGATTAGAAAATGTTTTATGTAATAAAAAATTAAATTGTTAACAATTAATACCCTTGATTTCAGATACTATATATTTAACTCCTCTGATATCCCATAAATGTTTTCTTACCAATCTTGAATTATTTATTCTTAAAAATTATGCAGTGTATAATTATGTGTGACCGGTTCACATTAAATTGGTTATGTTCCAAAATCTTGGTGCCTTATATTGTGTTAAGGTTGCATTGTTGTCAGCTTTGTTTCGTAAGAGTTATTGACAGTCCCATATAGCCAAGCATTAGTTTTGAAATCACAACTTCCACAAAAGTATTGCAGTGCCATGTTAGCCCTTTTTCGATAGATATGGAAATCACCATATTATCAAAATGAAACAAATTTCAGATGAAAATGTTATCTAGTTAATTTAATTTTATATTTTCAAAGTTGTGAAGAGCCAAAAATATACAGCAGATGGCGATACAATTTTAAAGCTTTTTTCTATTAATAATTAAGTAACAGGATGTTATTTCAGTCCCTCTTAACCTTTTTGTTCAAAATCACGATTCCCAGTGGCATTTGTGTATCTCTAGTGTATCCTTTATGTTAATAAACCACTTAACAACTTATTGTTTAAGCAGTTGACCAATTATTTGAAAAATATTTTTGTTTCCTTTATTTAAGCAAGCAATTTAGCTCATTTTATTCCATAATGATATATCAATCTCAGGTTATCAAATTGTTTGAAATTTTATTTAAGCAAATAATTTAGGCTCACTTTGATTTAAATTTGTTTCGTGTAGCCCAGAGTATTAGATCCAGGAAAGATCTAATGTAATATACAGGGTGTCCATAAGAGAATGTTTTTAATGGTATTATTACAGGATTTTATTTTATACTAAATATTACAAATCATGCATGAAATTGAAGGAAAACTAACCTAGTTTTTCCTATAAGTGTTCAATGTGTGCACCTTTAGCGATACAGCACACATCCAAACAAAATGCAATTCTTCCTATACTGTGTGCAACAAGTCTGGAGTAATGGAAGCAACAGCCTGTGCAATTCTACCTTTCAAGATTGGTAAATGGTGGGGTAGGGGGTGGGATTCAGTTGGAGTTATTCTTTATTCGTTAACTTCAACCACAACTGTCGTATGATTACAGCTGATACTATTACAATTTGAAACTCGGACATTCTTTTACGACACCCTGTACTTTGAACCAAACTTTTAACCGTATACAAATCCTTTTTTGAATCCCCGTTTTTTTTTCACTTACATCCAGTGCTTCAGATTTGAGTAGCTATGTTAGAATATTATCCAATATAAATTCTTTTTCTCTCTTTATATTTGTTTGTCAGGTAATTTACCCAGTTAATTTTTAATCTTAAGCCAATCTTCTTTTTGCGGATTCATGCCTCACAGTAGTGGCAGTATCGAATTTGAAATTAATCTTAATTGCCAGATTACGATACTTAATTATTAGTTTATTCTTTAGCTATAATATATTCAAAAAACTATTTGTACTCAGTATAAGTAAACTATTGGCACTAGGTGATTAAAATTAACAGTGAGAAATCTGTAAAATTATTATTCTGTAAAAAGTTTTTAAGAAATATTTTTTTATCAGAAGTTGACAAACCATGATTTGCATTCATTTATTAACCCTTTCACTACTGAAATGGCCCACGACGGCGGTCTGATCGATAATGATATTCCTATCACATACTACAAGGAAGCAAAAAGCCTTTGTGGCGAAAGGGTTAATGTGACCGCTTCATTTTTATTCTACCATTGCCATAAAAGATATGCATTCGAAAAATTAATTAACATATATTTTTTTTAATAATTCTTTTATACAAATGAAAACTAATCCTGTAATTATTGTATATACTGTTGAACAATCATTAATGCAATATTTTTATACTTTTAAAAATGTATAATAAAGTTATATGGTAGTTTTTACTAAAGCATTTTTTGTTATTTGTTTTATAATACCCTCCTTCATATTGAGGAAGGAGCATATGACAGTGGTAAAATATGCGACAAGGACAACTCAGTGTAGTCAAGAGCATGGAGTTTAAGGTCGATCTGTACCTTCATGGGCTTAATTTTTATTTTCACTTAATTTTATAGATTCAACTCTAATTTATTATTTTTACATCATTATATCCGAGTGTGGAACAAGGCTATGTTGAGACTATATTGAATGTTAGGTTAGGTTTGAATTATCGTCGCACTAGAGCTACACGAGGGCTATTGGCGACGGGCGTCGAATTTTAGAACCACAGTCAGGTGACGAGCCAACACCTGAATAGGCACCCAACGCAACCGTTAAGGGCGACATCGTACGCAGCGTTAGGACTTTGAAGGATATTTAACGTGCACTCCCTTACACGGGGTATTATTCGTCGGACATTTTTGGCTGCACGGGCCGTTTATAGGTCGGCAGCTATTTTGGCGATGCCCGAACCTGGGACCTTCCGCATGCTAAGCGAGTGCTTAACCGACTGGGCTCCCCAGCCCCCTATATTGAATGTTGCAGCCCCGTTTGAAAAAAAGAAACTAGATTTCAATTGGTGTTGCATTCTTATTTTGTCGAAACATAAAAATAAAATTTTAAGTCAACAATTCATCGTTTGATAAAAAAAAAATATTAATTAATGAGTCATGTGCATAAAATATTTTGCAAAAGTACTCGAAATATCAACACAATAAAAAATACACGTTAGCTTGCTTAATTAAGTCAGCGATCCTATATTAATTAAGAAAGGCGGATATAAATTTTGTTGCTTCATTAACAGCTTGTAAAACATTTTTAAACATTGATTTAAAAATAAAATATAGTTCATTAGAGTTAATTTACGTACCAAATATTGTTGAATTTTAAGAAAAAATACTTTTTTTAAAAGGATGTAAATTGTAATTTCGCGAAAATATTTTAATAAGCAATTTAATTAAAGTTAGTAATTTTAAAAAGGGTTTATTAGGAGATTTCGTTCTTTTCGTTAAAAAATAAAATACATTATTAACAGTTTCGAGTTATTTGAGTTTAAATTATTATTTTTTACTGCTTTGGATTGCTAAAGATTTAACTAGCATTTTGTACTGCCTATTTCTACACTGTAAAAAATCTGTTAATTTATCCGCTGTCCGTTAATTTATCCGCTGTCTACACTCAGTGCCAACATAACTTGGGTAAAAACAAATAGTAAAAAGGGAAAAGCGCTATTGGTCCGTTGATTGGAAACTCTTGTAAAGTAATATTTACATACAAAATGATCTTGTTAATACAATTTAACCAAAATACACTTTGTACCATGATAAAATTGCGAAATTTTCTCAAATAATATTCTAAGCTGTTATACCTTAATTGAAATTAATGTTTTAAACATGTTTTCTGGATTGGATTCGCAAATAATTTATGGAATTCTTTACATCCGCCGAAATATCTTCTCCATAGCATATTTCTATCTACCCAACTTAGGTTGGCAAGGAGTGTAGAATGCAACATAATAAACATTTAAGCTGTTTGTCGAAACTTCTAGTGAGGAAATATCTTAGTTGGGAGATGTGAGTGTTGGACTGAGGAAGTAAAGGTCCCTGGTTCGAACCCGGGTTTTCGCAGATTTTTAATGGTTAGAGGTAGATTTTTTTTTCATTACAATATGTCTGTTAAAAACAGCTTTTGCGTTTAAATTGTAAATTTTTCGCATAAAATAAGTAGCATTTTTGTTGTTGTCTGTTGTTTTTTCCCATAAAAACAACAGACTTTTTTTACGAAGCAATTTATTTTCCTTTTTATTATAAACTTCAACAACGCTTTTCATCTATTCCGCATATACGGGGATTCGAACCAGGGACCTACTGATTGCTTTTCCAGCTTCCTAACCATTCAGCTTCCAGTCGGCTTTATGCCTGTAATTTTCAAACGATTATTAGTTACTTTGCTATCAGACCAATGAAGGGTTATTTTAAATAATCAAGTTTTGCTTGTATTAAAAAACCTTTTTATCGAGTGTTACTTTACCCTTAGGGTATTTCAGAGTATCCAATTTATAACTGTTTTTTTTTTTGTATAACAAAAGTTTGCTTTTAAAACGCAAAAATATTTTTTTTTTACTATGAGTTTAGAACATTTGTACAGTAGACTCCCTCTTAACCGGTTTAAACGGGACCGAGGGTAAGCCGGTTAAACGAAAATCCGGTTAAACCGGAGAAATTAAATAAATTGAAATTTAGATGGTTATTTGATTGCACTTTTGTTTATTGATGATACTTGCCTTATGAAATAATTGTACAATTGAAATAAGACGTCATTCTACTGGTTATTTTATATACTATTAGTAGTATTTTACATATTTGATTACATACCTTAAAAAACGACACCGAAAACCGATTGAACTAACCAAAAACTTGTATTTTTAGCTATTTTTGGCATTTTAAGGGTGGAAAATTTTTAGCCCGGTTAAACGGAGGCCGGTTAAGAGGGAGTCTACTGTATTACGAAAATATTAACGTTGGCTAATTGAATTTGTCTTAATACTTCTTCAAAGAGAATAAAGAAGAAATCGGACGAGAAAATTCTAACTTTATTTTTCTTCAATACACTTTAATTACATTAATATTGTATGAACTTCTCCATTCAAACTATTGAAAAATAATAAAAAACCCAGTCGCACTTTTGCACTGAAAGGCTTGCATAACGATATGTAAAGATGTTATATTCCACCGAGGGTACCTTCAAAGGTTCTGTCCTTCATCTTAAACATTCCATAAAGGAATCGTTCTGCAAGAAAAACTACTTCCCATAAATGATGTCAGGTATATGAGACAGGTGCACGATAAATCCGTCTTGGTCCAAAAGCTTGACGTCAATGTCGCTAAACGTTGCGTTGGGTTCCAAGCCAACTCAGTGTTTGCTTCTTCACTTGACATTGTTCAAAATTACGAGGCCCGTTGATAATATCCACCTCGAATCTCTATTACCCTACTGCTTTAATTCTACTACATCCAAATCAAACAAACCTCTTTATGACAAAAAGCTTTTGAGAAAATACAGTCAAGCCTCGATAACTAACGACTTCCCACAAGTCGAATAATCCGCTAACTCGAAATTTTGATCATGTCCCCATAATTATTTCTATACTTTTCTTTTAAAAACTGCTTCAATTACCCGAAGTGAACATCTTTTAAGTCGAATTTTTTGTAGCAGATTTCCCCTAATAAAAGCACAATTCAGTTCAAAACTTCAAATTCTTTCAAACTTAGATAACTTCGTGAATGCCAACAACCTTAAAAAATACAAACAACAAG